>JAECUM010031159.1:0-14434 GCA_016617855.1 Megalonaias nervosa
TATAACAACGAATGATTTATATGACCATGTGTCCAGATATGCCAAAACCAGCAGCGACTAAATTAGAATGGATAAATTCCATCTAGGATGAAACGATTATCCGTTACCCAATCTGTAATAGGTTATCCAAATGCTATATAATGTGAGAACTCATAAATAGAAATTATGACACATGATGAGGAAACATAAGGAAGACAGTGTGAATCATTTCTTAACATATTCCACAATGGTCTAATAAATATTCTAAAATATGCTCGATCGATCTAACAAAAGCAGCAACAGCAATGCATGCAGTTGTTGGTGGTGTGATATCTTGATTGTAGAAAAGTGTCTTTCAGATTGTTTCTGTCCTTGTTGAACATTATTTCCCTTAGATTGACCAAGTGTATTGTTCGGAGTTTGATAACATGTGTACACAATAAATCTACCTGTTTCAGAAATTCATCGTCGAGGAGAGCACTTTTTCCTGAATGGAAAACAATGCAGTTGATGTCGTTCCCAGCGGTTCCTTAAGTCCATTCATCTATCATAACTTTGTGTCCTAAACCGTAGCATATGAAGAAATTTCCAAACATCGTTTGTAATTTGGATTTGTTGTTTAAGCAGTCATCCTATATTTACTCTTTTTCCATATTCGCAATATTAATTCTTGTGTGTTTATCTTTTTTATGTTGAAAATCATAATAGTAACACCAGCGTCATTTGATGTATTATACACTATCTATGCCTCTTAATTTGTGTCCTAAACCGTAGCATATGAAGAAATTTCCACTCATCGTTTGTAATTTGGATTTGTTGTTTAATCAGTCACTCTATATTTACTCTTTTTCCATATTCGCAATATTAATTCTTGTGTGTTTATCTTTTTTTTTTGAAAATCATACTAGTAACACCAGCATAATTTGATGTATTATACACTATCTCTGCCTCTTAATTAATGGTATAATATATTTGATTTTTTATGATTCTTCTGACTTTGTTTTTGTCGCATTGGTAACATTTACTGCTACAGAATAATTTATTTCGCATTGTATTTGCTAAGATCACATCGGCTCTCTCGCCAACTGTTACTCGTAAAAAACATCAATTGTTGTTGATATTATCACATTTTTTCATTTGTTTAATTTGAATTGCTACTAGATGTCAAATGAGAGGTCAGTATAAATTATATATGAATAACTTGCGAACGGTGTAGCGGGTTGTACAACATCTTGATGGTGTCACCCAATTCCCATCTCAGCACTATTTGATTAATTTTGTAGCAATATATTCTTTGCGATTGAAGTTCTACTGGATTGAAGTTTTATTGAATTAATAACAATTGCACATGACAACAATATTTATCCAAATGAAATCGATATTTGATAGGATACACATGTGTATTATTCCTATAGTATCTTCAAACGAAATTAGAGGTTTAAATGTAGTCATAACTGCATGAACGTATTTTTTTTATTCAGCATTCGCACAAATTGTGTAAATCAGATTAATATGTTTCAGTGTTATAGAGTTTCATTTAGAATGTCATACAGGTTATTAAACCGCAAGGGTTATGTCTATATTGTAGTCGATTAACAATTAACACGTTCTTAAGAGTACGATGTTGTTGTTTAACAGCGATTTATGCTTACCCTTCATTTGTCCTTCTGATTCCATCATTGCAACTGATTTGCATGCTGTTTATATTTGGGCTCCTTCATTTTTAATGCTCTTTTCCTACATCTGACACACTTTTGAAAGCTCTTTAGCTTTCAGACTCTCAAAGGTTTCATGCCCCTTAAGTATACACTCTACTTCAGTCATCTGCAGTGGAGAGGTGTGCATTAGGCAAACCAATTATTTTAATGAAGTAGTGTTTTTTGCCCGTTGCCTACTATTAACCGATCTATGATATCCTTTCTAGCGCAAGTATCCATATTTCTTTATCATTGTTATGTTTACTCAAAGGGCGAACAACAATAAATGCTTATCATTCTTCTCTCCTGTCTTGAATATGTTTCAACCTAATGTGTTATTCTGTGTGTCGTCCATGCATACCTATACTTCGTAAATCATGTACTATATATCACCTTCTGTAAGGTTATACAGCTTCTACACTAATGAATGACCTAAACAAACTTCCCTGAGTCACACTGGTACAGTTAATGCAAGACTGTCATATTCAGTTTGTACATTACGTTACCTATGTTAGTAGTGATTGTTGTCTCCTCCGTTGTTTCAGTTGTAGGACTGGGGCCACTGCAATTCAGTGGTAACAATGTGGATGTTGTGACGGCATTTGAGACTGTCATTGGTACTGAAGACTGATTGTTCGCTTCATGTGTTGCAGTTGTTGGAACTGCGCTGGAATCATTTATTTCAGTAGTTGAGCTGGTAGTTGTTGAAGGCTCCGTGGTACTACTGGTGGCTGTATGTGAGATGCATGTGATTGGTACATCTGTTGTGATATCTGTATCCACCAATGTACTTCTGGCTGCATTGCAATATTAACAATTTAGATATACACATATTCTTGAAACCAAACACGTCTAAGTACGACATTTCTTTTGCCTTTCCAAAATAGTATGTCCTGGTACGAGAAACAGACAAATTTGAACACTGTATGCTTGGGTATAAACTCATTTTCTTGCATGCTGGAACTTAAAACTATATTCCAAAACCGTAATATTGCTAATTACCTTGCTAAACAACAATAATAGCTCTCCTTGTCTGTCTGTCTGTCTGTCTTCTGTCTCTCTCTCTCTCTCTCTCTCTCTCTCTCTCTCTCTCTCTCTCTCTCTCTATATATATATATATATATATATATATCCAGTCGGTTTGTGCATTTAGCTGAGTGATCATTTCTGTTTGCTTAAGGTGTTTCTTAATATGTCGTTTCATTTGACTTTGTTATAGTCGTCACTTGGGTTCATTTGCGGAAGAGAGTGTTGGAAATGTTGTATATAAGGTGCCTCAAATAAACGATGAATGAAAGAGATGATTAGCGCCAGGAGAAGATAATTTTTATGGAACACGATTCAATGGCAAAATGTATTGAGACACCGAATAGTGCGTAGTAAATGCTTATTAACAATTAATTAACCTAATGAAATGATAATCGAGTAAACCAAAATAATAAATAAAGATAAATTAAGTATATAAAAGCGCGTTTCATTGTTTCAACGCATAAGCAATTAATCATCTAAAAGCAATATATGTCATCCGGGGGAAATTAATAATTACTGTACATAATAGCCCCAAAAGTTAGCATTTCATGGCAGAAAAGATAACAATCCGATTAACATTGAAATACATGTCCTGCGTATGGACACCTTTGCTCCATGTCTCTAATTATGACGTACGTTTCTAAGATCCTGAATACCAAGAACATTGAAGATTCCATCGATATGATTCCTCATGCATTGTGGGCAAAGGACAGAGGTGATCTGGGTAAGAGCTTTAAACTTTGGATATATACACCCTATATTTGTAGTGTGTTTCAGAAAATGTCAATTCATTGATGGAGCTAATATTGTAGCCTGATGACTATAATTATCCCCTTTGATATATTCCGATCCGGTAGACATTACACATATTTGAAACGGTCTGCTCTTGTATACTAACTTAATATTTTAACAATTTCATGTTTCTATGAAGACATTATGTATATGTAGAAACATTTTTACTTTTAGATGAAAAACTTGTTTGCTATCGCAAAGTCTTTGTGCATTCATAAATTGGATCAAGAGAGCAACTTGCTTGCAAACGTTTTATAATAGATTAATTTTGTTATTTATATTAGGCTTAACCTTCATCTGTTTTTATGGTTGCATTACTGAAGCTGATTTGCTTGCAGTATATATTTAATCTCCTTCTTTTTATAATACACTTGTTCATATCCGATACAAATTTAAAAACTCGTTAGCTTTCAAACTCTCAAAGGTTTCATGCTCCTTAAATATACACTCTACTTCAGTCGTCCCCATTTGAGTGGTGTGCATTAGGTACATCACATATCTTAATGAAGTAATGTTCACTGCTTGCAACCGATTTATCGTATCCTTTCTAGTTCAAATGCCATTTATTTTTATCAATTGTACAGTTGTGCAAAGGGGGAACAACATCAACTGCTTATGTTTCTTCCATAATGTCTTCAAATTCTTTTCCATATAATATGTTGCTTTGTGTGTCGTACATGCATACCTATGCTCATAAAACATGTGTTATATAGTACCTTCCTTAAAGATATATATATATTGTGCACTTATAGATATCCTCAAAGAACTTACTTGACTGTTAATATCATACTGGTAAAATTAATTCAAGACTCATATACAGTGTGTACATTACGTAACCTGTGATGATGTTTGTAGTAATTGGCGGCTCCTCTGTTGTTTCCGTTGTGGGACCAGGGCTGCTGCTAGTCATTGAGAACAATGTGGTCACAGCTGAATCTGTAGACAGAGAGTTTGCATCAGTTGTTGTAGTTATTGGAACTTCACTGGTATCATTTGCTTCTGCAGTGGAGCTTGTAGTTGTTGCTAAAGGTTCTGTGGTAATTCTGATGGTTGTATATGGGATACCTGTGGTTGTTGCCTCTGTTCTGATATCTGTATCCACCATTGTACTACTGGCTGCCAACCAATATGTAAGAATTTAGAAATACATAAACAAAGCAACATTTCACATTTTGCAGTAAAGGATTTATTTAAAATCTTTGTATTTGTGCAATCGTTAGGGATACAAAGGATGTATACTTTACGTCACGTTTAATTTAAATTTAAACGTAAAAGCAGTGGTAACATCTTCAAAGCGTGTTAATTTTCTGTATGCTCATTCAAACAATCTTTCTTTTTATCATTTCCAAAGCATATATTATCGTGTTCGAGATTGCCAAAATGTTTAATTCTCTTTCCAATTGCTGTTTAGTATCTATTGTCCAGCAAAAACGAAAAAGAATAAGTACGTTAACACTCTCTCATGTAGTGAGTATTTAAGGTGAGTAACACATATATTCAGTTTGCATGCTACGCTACCAGGTGCAGTGGTAGAAGTTGTATTAGTGACTTCATTATTAGGAGTCGTTGTAGTCCCTGCTGTTGTTTCGCTTGGAAGACTAGTCGTGCTGGTAGTCGTTGGCAACAAGGTGTATGATGTGGTAGTGCTGGTTGACACTGGAGGCTGTAAAGTACTAGAATCAGTTGATGTAGCTTCCATTGTCCCTGCGCTGGAGTCTATTGTTTCAACAGTGGAAATGGTTGTTATTATTGGCTGCTCTGTGGTAACTGATATGGGTGTGGTTGTTGCATCTGTTGAGAATGATGTAGCCGCCATTGGACTTCTGGCTGTTGTTGAAAATGTAAGAGGTTATAAATCAATATAATCGCAGAAACTAACAATGTTTAACTTCGCTATTATTTTATTATTACTATAGACACACACACACACACACACACACACACACACACATATATATCCAATCCATATTAATTAATTGTTTGGGAAAGTAAAATATAGACTTGTTAGCCATCGTACACAGCGATCGCACGCAGCCATCATGTCTTTGTGTTACGATTTTACATGATTATGATCATACCTGACTTTTCAGCTATTCTAACTAACTTTCAAATAATGGACAGAGAAATTCCATCGCAAACACATGCATACGTTGCACTGTTTGATGTCCTGAAATCAAAACTACAAATGCCAAATTGAAAGATCACCTGGATTCCGGTTTTAGAACTGTTTTGTCATATAGGTAACAGCAACAAAGGAAAAGTGTGAATTTATATTTGGGAGTGAACGCAGCCGTAAAGTATTTTTAATAGCATTCATTTCCTTTATGTTAGGTCCTGCAAGCGATCTCTGTTCACGGTATTGTATAAGAATTTTAGTGGCATATATTATAAAAAAATTTAATCTTCACTGGAATTGTTTTCTAACTTGTGTCGTCTAGAGAAGAAAACGAATAAGAACTGTAATGTATGCACATCGAGTGAATAATACAGTGTATAATATGTATATCTTCAGCTTGAGCAATACGACATCTGTGGAAAGTTAGAAGTTCCGGTGGTGACTTTGTTATATGCAGTCTTTCAGAGAATAATGCAAGAAAGAACTTGGTTTCGCCTTAGAACGATTTAATCATTTTCGTCATACATGCGTACAACTTTACCTAGGGTGGATAATTGTTTTCCTAGTTAAGCGACTGAACTAGCATGTATCTCGTCGTAGATCGCTTGCGGCGAGAGACATTAAAAGCACGGTATGCACGGGTATTTTACCCTTACTAATACTCATTCTCATGGAGATTTAAGAGAAGTTTCTTCTCTAATTGACACATTGGTTTTTTGGATCTTGCCAAGGAGTGTACGTTCTCCATTTTTATTCTACAGCCATAGGGGTAGTGTTACATTTTTATTTTATTTGATATGTGAAGCATATTCAGTTTTAATGCCGTAGCGTGAAATGTTGCCTTTACCATTACGCGGATTTGAAATGTTGTGAACTTTTGAAATGTTACAAGTTGCTATTAAGAGTTTCATTTAGTATCATGTATCTATAGATTTTAATTCCGTACCTGTTATTATGACCAGTTTGGTTTTATTTTAACTGTGCGTGTGTGTGTGTGCGGGTATATCAGGTTGTCGGTCTGGCCGTCTGTATGTCTGTATGGGGATGGAAGCAGGTGTGACAAAGGCCATACAAGGACGGAACTGCTGATTTGTAAACTTGCGCACATGGTGGATCCATGAAGGGTGTGTGTGGCCAATACAAGTGTGGGCCAACCCAAGAATTCAGGAGAACTGTGGTGTGACAATGGACACTTGAACCAGGTCAAAATGTTTCATTTGCAAGTTTTTACAAGTATTTATATGAGTCATACGTGGTTATGAATCGTACGGGCTGTATAAATGACCGAGTCACGAGTCGTATGTTTGGCACAATTATTATGTTGATTACAATTTGATTATATTTGTTTCAATTGATGACGTTGTTTCAACTGAGTACATGGAACATCTGGTGTGTTTCAGTCGAGTACAATTTGAGTTACCTTCATTGCATGAGATGATGTGAATCTTACCTTCATTGCATGAGATTATGTGAACTTACCTTCATTACATGAGATTATATGAATCTTACTTTCATCACATGAGATTATATGAATCTTACTTTCATTACATGAGTTTGAATGAATCTTACCTTCATTTTTGAATATATGAATGACATTTATTTTCCCATTTGTGAATGTTTGTGTAAAGTAATTGAATGAGTCGTATGTTCAGAGTGTGAAAGAATCACACTGTATATTGTAGAGGATATACTTATTTTTATTAATTCATTTCATAAAATTCCATCTTTCATCAGTGTGTTGTGTTGTCATTTAATCCAAGCATCCATTCAGGTCAAATTCTGTTATAGTCTTTCTCGTCCATGTTGTTTTCTCGATTGTTCAACATTGGGTGCTTGCACTTGTTGGAAGTATGGTGGATGGTGTGGTAATTGTTGAAACTGATATTTCTATTGACATGGGCGTATTCATTACATTAATCATGGTCGTCGCCGTTGGATCCGAGCTAGAATCAGTAGTTTCGGTTGAAACTTCTGTGGTATCATGTTGGTGGAATGCGGTGTGTTTGTGACAATTGACACATTCGTTGTTGTTCTATCCGCATTTGATATTTCTTTCTGTTGTTGAATAAGGAAGGAGTGTGATAAATGTTTAATTTTATGAAAAAAACAGCGTGACTACGCAAGGTTTTTTTTGTTGAATTGAGAAGCATAAACGTGTGGACACTGTGTCGTTAAAATTCATTTTACAGGTTTGAACATCATTCCTTTTACAAATCCTTATTGGAATTGATTTCCTCGCTAATGTATGTGTGTGTGGGTCTATATATATATGTGTATGCGTATATGTGTGTATATATATATATATATATATATATATATATATATATATATATATATATATATATATATATATATATATATAGAATATATGTATAGTATGTACGCTGTATCAATGATATACCACGAGATGTATAAATTTTTCATTAAAAGGAAACGAAGCTTGCTGAGTTTCCTTTTAATGAAAAATTTATACAACGAGTGGTATATCATTGATACAGCGTACATACTGTACATATATTATTTATATCACATACAAATACACATATTTGCCCTTTGGACGGAGTTCAGATTTACTACAAGCAGCTGTGTATTGACCTAGTGAATGAACTCCTCATATCCCCGAGTGGGTCCGCTACAAAAAGTAGTTCTATGCATTTGGTGGCTATTTACTGCATATTGATAAGTTGATTGTTTTCTTTTCTTGGTTTCTATTTTTCTCCACATTGATTATATCAGTATAATACTCACTTATGATTTAAACATGAAAGATAGTTTTAATGATAAAAGTACAGTAGAGCACTATTTACACGGGGATAGCTACGTCATTCACATGAACGCCATTCACATACCGGCGCATGGAAATTAATGTGGAATAGAAACTAAGCCAACTGACGAACCAACAAGAGGTAATTAAAAGATTTTAATATATTTACAGTTGATCTAAGTCATTATTCTGCTTTAGCAACAGTACAACCGACCATAACTCCCCCCCCCCACTCTCTCTCTCTCTCATCCTCTGGTCGGTTTGACTTAACTTTTACCATCATTCATAAGTCCAGAGATATCGTGGACTGACACAAAATAAACTCTTCTACGTTCGTCGATTCATAGATTTTAGCCCGTATCTTGCTACTATGATCGCGAGAGAGAGGCCTTTGGACATTTTCGTATTTAAATAATAATCGATTTTTTAGAACATTATGGTATGTTTAAGAAAAAACAAACAAAAGACATAACATTAAATATATCACAGTATGTGTACCACGTAACCGAGGAATTTACTGGTTTGCAACATTGTATCATTGATAAACACTGTAGATAAATCCCAGGGAAAGTGCACACGTATCTTTAGGACGAATCATATTCTTGTAGGTTACTTGGTGTAATTTCTATTTCAAGGTTTTAATCCAGCCCAAATTCCTTTTCTCTCATTTCACATTTCTGCGCAGTTTGTCCGTTATGCATGAGAGTGGAGGGGAGAACAGAAAGCAGAAAGGATTGTGATGAAAATGTGTACCATATTAAATTTAGAAAACGGGGATTATTAATATTTTTCGTCGTTATTTTTCATACGTCACTAGTGACTAATGGTTGGAAATTGATCATTGATCTAGAATCAACTGTAGACGCTCGCGAGAATGTTTATGCATGCGTATTATTGCGCCATGGGCGGATCACAATTTGATATACCAATAGTATTGGTATATCAAATTGCTTTATACCAACACTTTAAATGCATGTTATGTTTTAATGTATGTGGTATAAATGTGTATATACTGTCATCTATTTTACCTGACTGCCTTCTGTGTAATGAACAAAAGAAGGTCCATGTGGCTTGCTCTGACTTAACGCATTGTTGACAATCTGGGCTCTATAGGCGGAAGTGGTCCTTGGTGTTCATAAACTCATTCACACTGGATATCAGTTATATGCATTGTTTTCCGTGAAATTGAGACCTTTTTAAAGTAAAATATTTTTAAGTCGAGCAGGGCGATATACAGGAGCATTTTGATGATAAAGTAATAGTTTGAAAAAGCTAGATTTAAAGCACATGATCTTTAAGCTGGTTTCATTATAGATTTGGGAGTTAATGTATCCGTAACCTTTCTAAAAGAGTATTTATTTTTCCTTATCTTTTGGTCAACATTATACGAATGTTAACCTTATTCACATACGCAAAGATTGGATGGTGAGTTACTGGTGTTGTTCAACACAGCGGTCTAGACAAACTAGAACTATAAGCTTTTGATAAAACACGAACGGTTCTATTCCTGCCAAATTGCGCTTATTTGTGCCACAACAGCACGTCACACAGATTAGATGGACTTTAATTACTCATCAGCAGTGACCCATTTTGGTTTGATCCTCAAGTATCATTAAGCCGGCAGTTAACGCTTTAGGACAAAGCGAAACAAAACTCATTATATTGTCTAATAATGTGTTATTGCATATGCAGATCTTGTTTTGATACACGCTGCTATGCATGTATCATTATCTTAGTCATTTTAATAATTTAATACATGAAGTTTTTTAGAGACTAAAATTATGTCTAAAGCAAAGCAGGTAAGTTACTATAACTATGTGCAACAAATGTGAGTTTTGGAGGCGATACGATTCGGTGTCGAGTATTTTGTATGCAATTACTATTTTACACTCCTTAAGGTATATTGAAAATTTAGTGCGCTTTCAACAAATTTCATAAAGAGAGTTGTAGATAACAGGTTGACCTTGGAACGTAAAATGCGTGTGCAACAATGATGGTGTTCACGCAGACAGTGGGTACAAATATATGCACATGTACATTTCGCTAAAATTCTCTTTTTTATAGGAAAATAAGACAATAACACAATACTTGTCACCAAACATGTGAGTTGTGTCAATGCGGCACAAGTTGATACTTTCCATATAGATGAATGAATAAGTACAGGTGTGGTAAAAAACAAAAACAATCGAACGATACCATTTCATGGACTAACTATGCAATAATATTCTTGAACCTAACTTAACATATTTGAACAAAGTATTTATGTTGTATGGTGACCAGAACAAGTCTGTGCCAGTATAAACGAAATAAGAAATATAAGACTGTCCTGATACCATAGCTGTAATATTATGTGTTATTGTAGATTTCATAACGAAATGTTGGCATTTATCAGTGGGATAAAAATGATACACCTATGTAAGAAAATAACTCTTGATTAGACACATTAATATATTTTGGAAGAAGAAATTTTAACTCGCGTCACAAGATGATCTATAGCTCAATTAGTCGTCTATCCATCTATTTATCTATCTAGTTTTATTCACTCTTAATATCGTTTTGTACAAGATTATGTCCACTTTGTCATATATTTAGCAGGAATGAAATAAATCGGTTTTATGAATCTGGCAAACAGATTTATGACATGGCATGTTCTTAAGGCAGTATATTTATATTGGTATGCTTCAATTAAACATGTCATTTTTATACCTTTCCTTGCAATTTTTGCATGTGTTTCGAACAAGTACAGGACATGTAAACCTGCTTCCAGTTACTAGTTTCTCTTTGCATTAAATGAATTCTATAGTCCTGTGTCACTGTTAACAAACATTAATTATACACCCATCGCAAGTTTGAGTAACAGCAATCGTTTGACATTTTTAATACTTTGTTCCTATCGTGTCGCTAGCCATACGTGGTTATAATTCCATAGATCGTTAATATGTATCAATATTTTCATACGGTATTAATATCCGCTCAAATACTGGATACGTTGCGTTTATTTGTGAAGTTCGCTACTTGTATCTGTTCCATATACGAAAGATATAATTTTCTTGTACCCATTGTTTTACGTTGTGAGTACCATTGTGTTAATTCAATTGTTGGACTTGATGCACATATAGCAATGTATCAGATACAAATAAACAACACATTCACGTAATTGTGTTTAGTACATAATCTAGATCAATCCACCTTGCTTGAAACCCGTTGCAATGATTTATATGACCACCTCAGGAGAACCAACTCGCTGGATATTCGAAATGAAACGCTGAAACATCCGTTTAAGAAGCTGTGTCATTTTCCTCAGAATGCCTCTCAAGAACATTTCCCAGATCTTTGAGATGGCTGCGATAAGGTAAAATGACGCTTATGGAAAAAGGCTGGAGTTTGAAAGGAAATCCACACCATAGTTGTATTTGAAATTGTTTGACTATATGAAAGTATCAACGGAATAGCTAAACCCACTAAATAAGCTTACCTTTAATAAAGTCCAGAAAGCACCACATGGATATTAAGAAGACAAGGTTCATGTTTCTGTAAGCGGTAAAGCTGAAACGAAATTAAACATAAAATTAATGATGACTTCGGCGTCATGTGAATATAGTGCATGAACAAGTAAGGGATGAATTACAACATTCGAACTGTATATAAGTGTTTTTAAAACCAATACATCTCTTTTAATAAGAAAGTGTGATAATGTAGCTAAAGTGTTAACTTTCGTAACTGAACGCTGCAAATAACATCGACCAACTCGGATATAATATGCAAACTGAACGGCAAGCATGACCGTCTCATTTTACTTAGTTCCTGTGTCCGTTTGAAAGACTGTTCATTCATTTGTATCAAACTAATTAATAATCAAATTTAGTAGTCAGCAGTCAAAGAACGAAGCAGTAGTGACAATTAAAAGGAAACAAAAAATTCTTAAGAGCGAAAGTTAAAAAGAAATTTTAAAGGTCCTAGCTCCAGAAACAGAAGCATGCTTGTAGCAGAGTAGAGATGTAGACGGTGAGCAAACTGAGATACTTCAAATTTTAAGGGGTAAATGCGACGTTCGAAACACGGATGAAACCTCTTCTGAACAGATATCAGCCTAAGTTAAATATGTGAAGATTCATCTCAACGATTGATGTGTATTCATGACAATTTTCATGAAATATCTCTTTCACATGCTTATCATTTGCGTTTTTTAAGTAAAGAATACTTAACCCATTGCTAACAGAATACGCGTATAGATATTCATAATTATTTTTAATCCAGATAATGTCATCAGCTGTTTAAATATAAACCACGTGACAGTACCACTTAGCCACTGCTGGTAAAAAATGGTAGGTTCCTAACCTCTACTACACATGAAACAACAAATACATGATCTGAGAGATATGATCTAGATTACCGTTTTCATACTGTCTTCTGTTCTTGAGTTTTTGTGGTTTTATTCTTTTGGAATAAACAATGTTTTATGTAAAGCAGAGTTGGACGTTGTCAGTCGTCATTTTAGTAATCTTTATGGGAGTGAGTATTAATAAGAGAATAATGAACAAGAAAGACTAGAATTACAGCTACTGTTAAGACAACTGTTTCTACTACTCCAACTATAACACTTGGCACAGGGCAACCGCTGTAAACGAACAATAAGAACAATCAAATATAATGATGATGTTGTTGAGTGTTATTGTTCTTCTAGCTATGGTTGATGACAATGATTATAAAAGTAACGACTTACCTTATATTTCTTGCATGGAAGACTTTGTTATGTGTTTAGTGCAATTATTGATCTTAGAATAAAATCAAAGGTATGCTTTACGCACTCTTATTGGTTGATAATGTGGCAATATTTGAGTATGAACGATGGAAGCAGAATAAAACTTCCTTGTCAACAACGAGCATTGAATACAAAAAGTGTTATTTACAACAATGAGCCAATTATGAATGATATCAAGGTAGTTCCCTAAATAGCTCGTCACTTCACAACTCGTGGATTGTAACAATATAAACAACAAGCATGTTTATACTAGTTTAGACACTTTGAATGCCTCATAATTATGTGTTATGCGTGATATGAATATAGCTCCATGCATATTTCATGCATACAACATTTCCACATGACAAACTTAGTAGAGTGCGAAATATCCATATTTTCCACGACGCAAATTAATCTATTTGTGATTTTGTCAGCCAGAGAGCGAAAAAAGAAATCGAGATCGATATCCACTTCGTGGCAAGTAGTGGAAGACTAAACTAGTACTGTCCCGATCAGCAACTTACAACAATACAATTATGTTATAGTGGACGTCAACCACATTGCTTCGAATTTACCTTATTGACTGAACAGTGGACAGTACAGAATATTTCAGTTTATTAACATATATGCATTGCAAGATATGATCAATATTTTTGAACCAAGAAATCCCATGCATACATTTAGGATCTTCACAAAATAAGAAAACGTTTGGTGGCGCATTTATATTAATGACCGAGGCACTGCGAGAGATAAACAAATATAGATAATAACATACACATGTAAGTATTAGCAGGTTGATGCGATAAGGCGCAAGGGAACAGCAACCTGAAATAATAACACCATGACTATTTATTTAAGACAATAAACTCCATGAAAACTAGTAGCAATCGTTTTGTTTTCTTCCATAAGCTGAAAGGTAATAAAGTAACTCGCATGTTGCATACGAATGATCGATTGGCAACCTCGACACCAGTCTCTATACAACACCTCTGCATCACAGATTTAAAGATGCAGCCAATCGTCCAAACATTTAAGGGGAGAAAGTACTTCATGCGTGTTTATATCTGCGGTAGGCCATTAGTTTATAGAATGACTACCATTTAAACGCATTCTACTGTATTCCTTTGTTAAATATGCCTAATCATGCAATTATTTCCAGTAAACTGATATAATTAGTTTTCATTTTTTACAAAATAGACATTATTAGGAAGAGTACGTTATGTCAGTTCTCATGATACGTACCGCACTACTTATTCCGAATGTGAAGCAAATATTGTTTCATTGTAGGTTAGGTTGCATGTATCCCGTTATTTTGC
>JAECUM010031160.1:0-33828 GCA_016617855.1 Megalonaias nervosa
AATTTTCTGCAACTTTTTCAAAACGAGGAAAATATTTGTCTACTTCTTTTTCTCTAAAAGGGGGAACTAACCTAATATTTTTTGTAATGTCAAAACTTGAATTTGTATGTGAAGTGGAAATGTGCTTTTCACATGCCAGCTCAGTTTCTTTCATTCTAATTTGAAATTCCTTTTCATCCTTCTCTTTTTGGATTTGCATCTCTCTCTCTCTCTCTCTCTCTCTCTCTCTCTCTCTTCAAATTGTAACTGTTTATCTTTCTCCCTCTCCTGTCTCTCTTTCTCCTCTTTTTCAAATTGTAATTGTTTATCTTTCTCCCTCTCCTGTCTGTCTCTCTCCTCTTTCTCAAATTGTAATTTCATTTGTTTATCTTTCTCCCTCTCCTGTCTCTCTTTCTCCTTCTCTTCAAATTGTAACTGCAATTGTTTCTCTCTTTCCTCTTTCTGAAGCTCGCGCTTCCTCAACTCCAATTCCATCTTGTATTTCATTTTTAATTCCATTACTTTTATGTCAGAGTCTGATACCGACTTACTGACCGAAGCCAAAACACTTTTATCAGAAACATTCTTCTCTACCAAATATTGAATCAAAATGTTTTTAGATTCTTGTTTCATTAAGGAAGATTTTGCTTCAGAAAGATCGTACTTTCTTGCAAGTTCAAGCAACTCATCTTTTTTCAGACTATCCAACTGTTCCTGAGTTGGACTAGAAAGAGAAGTTTCCACTTTTGATGACATTGTGAATGAAAGCCTGTTGTTTTCACTAAAGATTTCAAACAAAATGTAAAATAGTACTTGGGATTTAAAAACTAGGGGAATTTAAATTTCAAAAAACAATTTTCTGAAATATTTAACCAAAATTTATATATCACAAGGACGAGCGCCCAATTTTCTCCAGTTACGTGTAGGCTCGTACAATAATAACAAGAGAAAAGAGTGAAGACAACAAGCTTTGTATATTTTAACAAAATAATTTATTTCCCTAGAAGACAATGTAAAGTTTGGAAAATAGGACTTACGGTTTGTGAATATAATCCAAAATGTAATCCTAAGAATGAAAATACAAGTCCTATCACTAAATAGTTCTATTAGAATCCAAGTTCGAATCTCGACGACGTTCCAATATGGAAGGTGATGATGTCAGATGTGGTCCTTATACAAATAGCAACAATTCCTCAATTGAATCACAGTTTATGTTTCCGAATAATTCCAGAATAAATTTCCACTGAATTTCTTTCTCCCAGAATTTATGAAACAGTACACTCGTTTGGTTTTCTAGAGAATAAATTATCAAATTCCAAAAACAAATGAACTTCAAAAACAATCTGGTTTCAACAATAAAATACCTATCCAGCCTTCAAGGTTTCCGAAATACAACTGACTGACGAGCTCTCAGGAAGAGTATTATATCCACCCGAATTATCATCCCGTTCTCACGAGACAGACTATGTGGTCTCCTAACACTTGAAACAACGCAATAGGAAAAATGCAATTTGTCACGTAGGAAGAACCCCTATCTACTCTAACTCTGAAATAGATTTAAAAATAAAACATTGTTTATTCTGACTAGACGAAATGACCTTGGCAATAGCGCTTATACTACTGTGGACCAAGGTAAACTAAAAATGTTGCAAATGTAACATGTTTTACGTCTTAGATAAACAACATTACTAAAAAAGAATTTCGAATCCCGTGAAAATAATCATTACAATAAAATGTAATGAAACAAAAATAAAATAAAAAAGAATTTTAAAACTAACACACAAGCAATTTAAATACATATACGTAACATTATAAAGAATTGCACTATAACAGGTTTTACCTGTATAATGGTCCCTCACTACGGATCTGGATTTGCATCATATTACAGTAGTCCCAAACTATAGACCCAGATATGCTTTTGTATACAGTGGTCCCTCACTATATACCCAGATCTGCAATGATATACAGTGGTCCTTCATTATAGATCCATATTGCTTTTATATACAGTGGTGTTTCAGCATTATATACAGTGTTTCCTCAACAGAGATTCTTATTTGTTGTCATATGCATTATACCCTCACAACAGAACCAGATCTGCTGTCATATTTAGTGGTCTCTCAATATGGACCCAGATATGACATATACATGGATATGTCAATATATGGCCAGATGTGACATCATATACAATGTATATACAGGGATAGGTCAATATATGGCCAGATGTGACATCATATACAATGTATATACAGGGATAGGTCAATATATGGCCAGATGTGACTTCATATACAATGTATATACAGGGATAGGTCAATATATGGCCAGATGTGACATCATATACAATGTATATACAGGGATAGGTCAATATATGGCCAGATGTGACATCATATACAATGTTCTGACAATATACATCAAGGTCTACCATCATGTTCAATGGTACCTCAATATAGCTAGAGATCTGCTATCATATACAGTGGTTCCTCAATATAGGTAATGTTCTTTCATCATTTAATAATAGTGATCTCTCACTACAGATTCAAATCTGTTTTTATATACATGGTCAACAGATATAGATATATAGATACAGATATATCTCAATATAGATACAGATCTGTCATCATATTGTAACACATTGGTCCTTCACTATAAACCCAACATCGCCATCAGTCAACATCTACAGAAACAATCATTTGTATGATTTTGTTTAATTCAATGCTACTACTTTTTACAACATTTTTATCATGTACTCACCTATAATGTTTTACACATGTTTATGATTTCTAATTGGTCCCAACTGAAAATGGTGCCAATGTAACATCCAGTAGGGCTACCATTGCTGCCATCATGAAATTTGTGTCATCCCTAGGGGCCATCCATTTAGTATGTACGCAAAAATCTGGCAAAGTTTGACCTCTCCCCCCCCCATGCATACTTTTTTACACCCCCCACCTGCATACGTACACTTGACCCCCCCACCCCCCAATTCTATAGAATGGCCTATATTTAATCCACGCACCTAATCACAGTCAAAAAGAAAAACAAATGGTCTTGTCTTGAATTCCTACGGAAAATTTTTTTAAAAAAGAACATCAGTTTTGTACAGGATAGATAAATGAACAATACAGTTAAGCATGTTCTGTTGATTCATTTGATACCAGTGTGCTAGTTATTTTGATAAACTAAATTGTGATCTATGGAACTTCTTGTATGGTTTTGATATGTCATCAGAAAAGTTTGAGATGTAAATGCCACAGAGGCACAGCTTTTATTTTACACGTAGAATTTATTCCTGTGTAAAATTTTACTATTCAAACTCCATGTAAATTAACACTTTTTTGGAGTATATTGACTGATGTTTGTTGCTGAGATTGAAAAATGGTGATATACATGTACTCAGGTTCATTCCAATTTTAACATTGTTTCTTATACTCTATTGGCCCAATACATGTAGATACACAAATGCTTCTTTCCTTTTCAGATTATTGGTTTAAAATATATCTCATCAGATATGATTTTATAATTTTTTTAAAAATTTATTTAAAGGAGATGGGTCGCATATTCCTGGAGCACCTTGGTGGCAGTCGCATATTCTCCTGTGCAAGCTGTGAGACACCTTTGACAAACAGAGCAGAGCTGATCTCAACTCGTTTCACAGGTAAAAACCAGAAAAATTACTGCTCTGTAAACCCTAAAGACTGATGTTTTGTTGTTCCTGATGTGGTTGTTTAGTTATTGTTTTTAATCTTATTGTAATTGTCAATTTGTGCACAGTGGTTCCCCTCCTGTGAGGTCGCTTTCTGACCAGAAGCCACTTTGTCTGCCATAAAATCATGTATTTTCATGATTTTATCCCCTTATGAGAGGTCATTCCTTTTACAGAACTATCATTGCATCGAAGAAGGGGTGGCCTATGAGGAAGGAACCATTCTGTTATCAAAGTATGTTTCTAATACAATCCTTCAAATCAGACTTTTCAGGTTTTGGTGCAAATGTTGATATTAAGTTAGAGATGAATGGTTCTGAAATATAGTCAAACCAGTTGTACATAACTTACTGGTAAATTCATCTTGTTGTTGGGGTAATGTGGGCCCTTGCTTTGCTGCTGGAATTTGTTTTTAAAATCATCTTTGATATATGGTAGAGATTCACTGACATAGTTGCAAATGCAAGCTACTTTACTGTGGTGCAGTTTGGAAACTGTACATATATAGGGTTGAGCAATTAACTGTATTTTACAAATTGTTAGGTCACCTAAATGTATGCTTTTTGCTTTTCTAATTACTTTCAATTTCTTGCTAAGATATATAGAGAAAATTGAAAGCAAAACAGCAAAAAATAAGGGTTAGGGTTGGGTTAAAGTTAGGGTTTATGCTTAAGAACTTGAGTTAGGGTTGGTGTTTATGGTTAGGGTTAGAGTTAGATAAATATAAAAATGAGAGGTGATGGAAAGGTGACATTGACAAAATTAGTTCAGGACAACTACTGTCAGATAATCAAAAAGGTAACATATATATTAGAATGGAAACAAATCAAAGCACAAATCAAATTTGTGCTCATTTTGACATTATTGCAGTCAGTAATCCACAACCAACACCTGTGTCTTGTGGAATAACTTAATATCAAGTGTTTTTTCTATTGAACTACAGTACTCCTGATAAGATTGCATGTGAAACATACCACAACAATGGCATAGCTGCCAAGTGTCCCATTTTTCCCATAACTTATCCCGTCTTTTGGTCCTGAATACAGAGGTACATTTTTCTTGTTTAAAATCTGTTTTATTTTAATAAAAAAATTAAATAAAAAAATTTCCTTGCAATTTTCTGCTTAAAACAGGCACCAGTTTCCATTCTGAGAGTAAATGTATTGCATGCATATATGTATGTAGAGTTCTAAAATATGATTGGTTTATTCAGAATCGAGGCTAGCATGCCAGTCTTTAACCACCATATTGGATTATGCAAAGCAGTTGCCACTATCACTGTATCTTCATAGTATTGAACTTCTAGTCATGTCAAAAAGGAAAGCAGAAGAATGATTCAGAATTTTCTCCAGCAAAGAAGCAGAAACAGAAATGGAAGAACAATTATGCCGTCATGTTTAGATTTGCGAAACCATCTAGTAAAGGATAAAACTTTGTGTTTTTCAAACTCTGTAATTGTGATTTCACTATTGGGCATGGAGGACCCCATGACATAAAACTGTATGAAAAAAGCTAATAATCATCAGCTTGATGTTTCATCATCAAAAACACAACTTGAACGTACAATGTTTGTAAATACCAGTGAGAACATTGATGTAATTTGATCGGAAGTTCATTTGCTAAATTTCCATTAGATTCTCTTCCTCTTTCAGTTGATGGTGTTGCTGGTGATTTATTTTGCAGACTTTTTCCAGACAGTAAAATCGCAAAGGATTACTGTAGTGATAGAACGAAAACAGTTCAGTATAAAAAAAATCACACAGAATTCAGATCATGAATGAAAGATGGTTCATTGGAATCAATAATGATTGAAAAACAATGTGTGAAAAAGGCTCCTATAAACAGCCTGAGTGTGAGTGTGAGTGTGCTGTACTCTTACACCTGAATGGGTACCTGAATGGAACAGGGTGCCCGTTTAGAAGGTGCAAGAGCGCAACACATGTATCTTTCACTTTAAATAATTAAGTTATTGTCCTACTTTACTAATGGTTGTAGATGTTGTAAATAATTACATATGCAATAAAGTTTTAAAAATCAGTATTTGTTTCTGAAAATCAGTATTTTTGTCATAAGCATTCAGTATTTTTGTATGCACTGTTTTGTGCTCATTGGTGATTTCTAATGAGTCAAGCCCTGTTGGAGGAATAATGATTTATTTGAAATTTGTTACAAAGCACAAACATTTTTTTTTTTTTTTTTTACAGAGAGATGTTTACAAATTTTGAATTGTGTTTTTAATTAATACTATGAAAAAAGAAATTAGACTGAAATGTATTACTATGCTAATAAAGGACAATTCAAACTGAATTTGTACCCATTATATCCAGAATGAATGAATAATGACTGAGTAATATATACATGTGGTTGGGTGTAAAGGCTAATTATGGGTAATTTGAGTTCATTTATTGAAAACTACCTGTTTTGTTTGACATGGCTGTGGACTTAGATTTTATGCAAAAATGTCCTTATGTGCAATAATTGCTTTCTAGTTGCCTTCTAAAATGAATCACACTTGAACACCATTGTGCGATATAGGTTTTGTAAAGATGGGATTTTTTGCAAATTGACAGTAATTGTCCAGGAATAACTTTGTCACTTTAATTTCCAATTGCAAATAAAAGAAGTTATTACCAAAAAACATGCCGAAATATATTTGGACTACTATTTCTCCTTTGGGATCCAATGTACAGATCCATTCCTTAATTACTTACAACATAATTTCATGATTGTAAACATAACTGAAGCAGAAAGAATGAAAGAAACTTACTAGATATATAGTATATTGTAAGTTATATTTATTACTACTCCAAAACTACTCAGGGGATTGTCTTGAAACTTTACATACACATTCACCCCAAGGTCTAACTGATAATAAATGAAAATGGTGCAGTGCTCAAAAACTCCAATAGCCCAGTGTCTGGGACCCCTCTAATTTCAGATTGGGCTTCTCTTGTATTCTAAGTGAAGTGCCCATCGGCCATATTGAAAAAAAAATCTAATTTGCCTGGGAAAACTTTGATCACTTTGATGAAATGTGGAAATTTGTTTTCAAGATGTTGACCTGCATTAACACAGCATGTCATGCTAAAAACACGAATCTTGACTCCCAGAACCATTGTGTTTAGAGAACACGATTTTCAGTAATCTTCGAAAATCAAAACAAAAAGAACATCACTTCAGTATATGTTCGTTCCATATAGCATGTACAAATGTTAAACATTCATGATTGGAGCTAATGTAAAACTCTCTTTTGAGCAGTTCATATAGCAGCAATTAAAAGGCAAAGAGGTCAGGTATAAACCATTGTTTCACTTATTACTAAATAGGCTGACAATAGCTAGTGTGATATTTTTGAAACTGCAGTGGTTACGTAAGTAAAGATCACAAAGTGGAACAACCCAATATAGGTCAGTCAAACAGATGCTAGATGTGTGCAGGAGAACAAAAGTGATTACATATCATTGCTTTAAATGAGAATGTTTAACCCATCCATATTAAAGATTATTGACAAGCTTCTGAACAACTGCAACTTTTCATTAAAGTTAGATTTTACTCCATGTAGAGAATGGAAAGCATGATTATTTATGGCAAGACATAAATTTGAGCATCCTAACTTAATTGGTTGAAATTTTAGAGCAAGTTAATGAATTCTGATCATCATAAGCATTAAAGTTAAGATATTTGATTTCTCAAATTTAGACAAAATTTTAATTTCATCCAATTAGATTTTTATGACTCAGCCCCATGTCCAGACTTTTGTTTTGTTGATGCAGATGTTATAAGTCAGTTTTGGGGTAATTAGCACAAGATCACAAAAAGAAACCCAGGTGAAGGTTTCCCCATATGTATTATGTGCTTTCTCATTAGACTGCACATAACTGGTACTCAAAATGTTCCAAGGTTATTATTTAAGGCAATGGTTGATTATTTGGCAAATATGGTGGTGTTAAGTGATAGTTTCAGACAAGACTCAAAATTAAAAATTTTCTTTACTTGATAGGTGCAACAGGTCGAGCATTTCTGTTCAACAAAGTGGTAAACTTGACATTCAGTGAAGTTCAGGACCGAGTGATGTTAACTGGGCGGCACATGGTACGAGACGTGTCCTGTAAAAACTGTGATGCCAAGCTGGGATGGATCTATGAGTTTGCCACAGAGGAGAATCAGCGTTACAAAGAGGGGAGGGTCATCCTGGAACGAGCCCTGGTCACTGAGACAGAAGGTTTTGAGGAGCCGATTGGGAATGACAGCTAGTACTTTTACTTAAAACATGACATATCAAGGACAAAATACTGTGTTCAGGCAGACCTTGCACTGGGCCTGTTGGATGTATTGAAGAGTGCATCACATCATGTAAACTTGATCTCTGAACTTTGTGTGGCAATACTGTCCCAGCCTCATTCACAGATAAAATTTAGTATCTACACACATTGCAGTCTGGAGCTAGGTAAAGACTTTTTAATGTTTATATATATCAGGAAGCTCATTAAATCTTAGCCAACTCAGGCATGGAGTTCATTACATTGCTACTGAGCTATGTAATTAATCAGTAACAAAGTCATCTAAGTTTTGTGTACTTGTTCTTTGCTAATAAAATGAAAGGAAGTTGAGAGAATTAAAACATGTAACATTGCAACTACTATAGAATATCTCTCTTGAAGTCCATATTATGAAATGTCCAATTGAGTTTGATATTCAACAATACACCCACACATGTTGGACTGAAAAAGTGCTCACCCTGTTGTGGGTAATAACTCATCCATTACTAAGATCATGTTAGCATGCTTTATGAGAGGGAAACAGATGCTAAAACCAGTTAAGAACATCATGATTGGTGGTGGTGGGAGTTGTCATCATGCGTGCCTGATGTACCACTTTGTGGAAAAATATTGATCTCAAAAACTGATCTTATATGTGCTTTGTTCACTGATTTGTATTAAGATGGAGAATACACTTCCAAGTTACAGAAATCTTAGCTTGAGAAAAGGAAGCTAACTCCTCAAATATTTAGATACACATGATAGGTACATTGTTAAAGACAGTATCAGTCTGCTTTTTATGATGATCTCACCAAGTCTAGTTCATGGAAAGAGAGCTAACTCTTCTAGCATGTACATACACATGATGGAGTATTATTTAGAATAATATTAGTGTGCCTCTTATAATGAACTTTAACCTCACTAACTTACCCAAATAAACATTTTATTGCACAGTGTAGGTGCTTGTACTTGAGAACCTCATTCATGTTTATTTGCCTGTAAAACTTTGACTTTTTTAAGGTTAGAAAGGGCTGCAGAATTGTTAGAAGAAGCATAATGAGTGATAAATACTCTTCCATTTGACTGCATCTTTAAGTTTCAAGAATGTTGTTTTATTAGTTTTGAGTTTTTCAAGAAATATTAAGTCTGAGTTATACACAGGCAAAACAAATAGATGCAAAATATTATATACACTGTCAATGGATGAAAACATCCTTTACACTATCAGTAGATGAAAATATGCTTTACACTGTAAATAAGTGAAAATATGCCATACCATACCATAAGTAGATGAAAATACACTATACATGTACACTGTCAGTAGATGAATATGTACAATACACTGTCAGTAGATGAAGATATAGTGTACACTGTAAATAAATAAAAATATTGTAAGTAGATACAAATATACAACACTATCAATAGATGAAGATACACTATACACAGTCAATAGATACAGTTATACAGCACTCTGTCAATAGATGAAGATACACTATACACTGTCAATAGACACAATTATACAACACTCTATCAATAGATGAGGATACACTATACACTGTCAATAGATACAATTATGCAACACTCTATCAATAAATGAAGACACTATATACTGTCAGTAGATGAAACTATACCATACACAGTCAGTATATGAAAATATACAGATGTACTTTTTTTCTTCAGCACTTTAGGTGTAAGTCCAAAAACTTAAATGCACATTTTCAAGTAGCATTCATAAATACAAAATATTATCACAGAATTTAGTAAAATAAATTTTGTATGGTGAAATTCATTGCTTGATATCTAATTATTTTTTAAAATATTAACACTGATAAAATGTATTATTAGTATCAATGTTGTACTACAATCTGAATCACATGGAGCTGCATACATTAATGTTGTAAATAAGTTTAAATTTAAAAGTCAGGGATCAGTTCATCAGAACCAACCAAACACCAGTTTTAATGAGTTTGAGATATCTTCTGTTTTTCCTTGATTTATGACCAATACTTTTCAATAAGAATATGTGTCTGAACTGGTCTCTTGTTGATCTAACTAATAAAAAACATCAAAATTAAAGGCTTAAAAACAAAATATTACAAAAAAGAAAACTTTAATAATTTATGATTATGTAGAATCATTCACAAACACTTGTTTGTTTTACTTTTCAGTCCAGTTTTTATTTTCATTAATTGTCACACCACCAACACATATGAACACATTTTTCTGTTTAATCTGGGTTATATATGTTCAGCCAAAGACAAAAAGGCAATATATATTTTAAAAATAAGCATATATTTTGTTTTGTTTTATGAAGCAGTTCACATGAGGCTTTTCCAATTTTTACCATTGTTTTTTTTTTCACTTGATCAAAAGCTGTTAATTATGCAGAGTTATACAATATAGCAAGGCATACAATTTTTTTCAAGCACCTTACATCCATTTATATTTTTAAAAATATTATAGACATTTTATTTCATTTTACTGTTTCAACTGGTTTATAGAAAGTGCAGAATAGTGTGCAGCATAACTGATCAGATTAAACTCAATGCATGTGATAAGCTCAGCTTAACATTAGCATTTAAGGCCTTTTTTTGTATACATCTCCACTCCTGTTCTTGGAAGCTTTAAATGTCTCCAGCTTCAGTTTAGGTTTATTTTAAACCACATCTTGAGGTTTAGTATGAATTAATCTGAGACAACTCAGAAAAATCACAACTAATCCATATATTCACAAGTTGACCCAATTGGTCAACAGGACTGTATTTAAAATTAGTATGCGTTCCAAAACCATATGGCTTTTTTTATAGATAAAAGTTTACTCTCTATATATCACCACAGTTTGGTGCAGAAATTTACCAAGAAGTCACCACATTTTTCCCAGAAAAATACAGGCATGTATTTTTACCACATGTACAAGAAAAGACTGCATTAAAGAATTTTCTGTAATGGATTTAACTCCAATTCAGAGGTAGTCTTTACCCATAATTGACTAGCATTCTCTTGTACAATTCCCCTCTTTCTCCAAAAATTTTCTTTTCAAATTAATAAAAGTTGGATTTATTTCAGAATTATGCATTTCTACATGTTCCATTGCCAACCAATTTAATTCATTAATATTATTAATAAAACATCAAAAATATGTTACACTAATGGGCATTTGTGTTTATGAGCTGAAAATCCATACATAAGAAGAAGCTCTAAATTTTTAGTTGCCAAAAATGCAGTTTTTGAAATTAATCACGATGCGAAAATTTTTATGGCCAAAGGCAATTTTGGAAATCACTACTGGTAATTATAGTGGTAGTGTACATATTATAACCCAATAATACAGAAGTATTTGTGTATTTTTGTCACAGGCATGTATGTGGTTGGTGATGTTTGTGAAAAGAGACTGTAATTGATTTGTGGAAAGATAAAGAATCTTCAGACAGCTGAGGACTCTGAAAAGTGATATCTTTTTTTAGTTTCCTAATCAAATATTTGTTTGTTTTTGTATATAATTTTATTTATACGAGTCATTTTCATTGTATATGTTCAAAATTAAAAGCAAAGAACTTTAAGCCAACATGGGATGTTTTCATATGAACAATTCTTAACACTGTATAGCTTCATCTTATCTTTGCATTTCTGTAATCTATTTATAGCCACCAAAAATGTAAGGGATACATTAAAACTTGTCCTTGTAATGATTAACTGTAATATGTTTATAGTCTGATGTACCTTAAGGGGTTTGCTGTTTGATATAACACCAGCAATTGTCAAATGCTGATATCTTTGTATTTAAATAATATTCACTTGCACATACAAACACATTTAAGCTCTCTGTTTTCGAGGGACTTTAGACTTAATATCTTCCTATAATTTATATTATAAATACTCTTGGGTAGCCTGTGCATTTCATATCTTTGACTTTGGTTATACCATAATGTTTAATTGATAAAGATCTGGTTTAATTGATTTGGCTTTGGTTATATCATACTGTTTAATTGATTAAGATCTGGTTTAATTGATAAAACTATTGTAATCATCACATGGGTCTAAAGACAAAATGTTTGCTGTTTTATCTCAGATATATATATCTTATGTAAATAAATGTTCATATTTGTTGGACAACTTGTTGCTAGGGATTTAGCATGCTTTCCAGTAAATTGTATTTCATTTTACATTAATTTTGTAAAAGAGAGACTACTGTCCTCTTGTTGTTTTGTGGCTGGAATACTGAGTAGCCTCCCTTACAGTGTAATGTTCAGGTGTATGCCAAGATTGTTAATAAAGACTGTTTATTTTATTGTCCTTGCTTCGGATTGGCTCCAGGTGAAACAGGCTGTATGCTTGGCACCAAAATCATGAAAATTATCAGATATTGACTCTAGAAGTGCAAGACGATGCATGCCTACACTTTGCTTGGCAGCCCCTTGGAGCAATTTTAGGCATTCTTCTTCTTCAGAAATAAAGGGGATGCACTGAATGGGAACTAACACAACAGAAAGTCTAGTGTTATAGTTTAATGTATCTGAAACAAACAGTGTCCACCATCACAGACCATTTTAGGCACAGTAATAGTAAATGAAATGATGTGCATAACAGTCTGGACAGACTGTGAAAATACATGTACTTAAGCAGTTTTTTTGAAGGAAATGTACATAGTAATTTGAATGTAATTGAGGTATACCTGCAAGCTCGGTGACATTCAGATTACTATGGAATATACTTTTAATGTACTCTGCATTGAGTTTAAATGACTCCAAGTTGCTGTACAGCCTTGTTTTTTTATGTGGCTATGATACTTTTCCATCTGAATTATTTATTTAGAGGTTTCTTTGTTCACTGAAATAAAAAAATAAAGAAAACTTTTGAATTATTGTTAATTTTCAAGTTCAAAATAAATGATGTCATTCATTGGCCATCTCCTGTAACACAATTTTTCATTGCTATTCCTCCCAAGCTACATGGAAGATAACCACCAAACTTTATGGATACATTCATCCCAGGTTTAATTGGTCCTAAATGAAAATGGTACCCCTTGGATGTCCAGTCTTGCTGCCATGGGACACTTTTTGAAAATCTTGTTACCACTAAAGGTCATATTGACATAAGTTTTTCACTAAAACACTTAATATGATGTTTACTTGGGTTCAAAGTAAAAATACATGTAGTGCCAATCTGACGTCCAATTTGGCTGCCATGATGGCCATTTTTAAAATCTTGTGTTAATGCTACCCCTGAACAGATGGTCATATTGACATGGGGTTTTCATTATACAAAAGTTTGTTATTGCTGCTAATGAACAGATGGTAATATAAACAGGGTTTTCACTAAAAGATTTCTGATGATTGTCTGTTGATCCCAAATGAAAAAATGTTGCCTGTTGGACATGCCCTCAGACATCCAATCTTGGAAATCTTGTTATTAATGTTCTTGCTTAATTTCTAGAAGTATCAAAATAGTTTTCATTAAAAGACTTCATATGGTATCTAGTTATAAATAGTACCAATCTGACACATACATGTATGACTGTGATTGTAGCCATCTTGAAGATCTTGTCATCACTTATTCAGAATGGATGGATATATCTAAGTGAGATTTTCACTAAAAGACATACAATGTCTCAGTGATACTAAATTGATATGGTGCCAGTCGAATTGACAACATGAATGCTAATTCTTTTTATCACTACACTTCTCCTAAACATATCTCCATAGATACATGAGGTTTTCACCAACAGGCTTCTTATCATTCTGGTTTGTGCTAAATAAAAGCCGTATTGGTCTGACATTCAATATTACCAATCTTGTAATGGTTTCTTCTTCTAAATGAATGACTGTATCAGTATGTGATTTTCATTAAAATACTTTGTTATATATAGTTGGTCCTGAATGAAAATGGTGCCAATGTGATGTCCAAATATGCCTTCAATGGTGGAGATTTTGAAAATCTCGTTACACATTATAGCTATCTCTCCTGCATGTATAGTCATTGTGACGTGGAAGTTTCTGCCAAGAGATTTTGTTTGATATTTAGTTGGTCCTTAATAACAAGGGTGCTGTTCTTCAAAATCATATTATTATTTGTCATCTTTAAGGGATGGTTATATTTGCAGATTCAGAAAATTGTTTATGCCCACAACCCAACAGTTATGTCTTTGTACCAGATTTTTCAAAAATCATAATGTTGCAATACATTGGAGTCAGCTGAGTCAGAGCCTGACATTATGTGACCCAGTACTGGGTCACCACTTGTTATTTGAAAACCACTGCCATAAATGATACCTCTACAGTTTTTTTCTAAAAAATATTCCTTAAAGATTTAAGCAATCTTAGCATGTAGGTATATTTTGCTATTGTCTGAGACAAGTTCAGTGACCATCTGTCCATGATATCAGGTTAAATGTCAAAGGCCATGATAAAGAATTGAACTGCACTTGCAGGTATCTTGTGAACATGTTACCTCCAATATAAGAAGATAGTTTTGTTGCCAAATTTGGTACATTGGAGTTTGTGAGGAATATATAAGAAGGTTTAAAATCTCAGCAATTAAAAAGAACAAAGGGTCTTGTTTTGGATTTCTTGAAATTATTTCAAACCATTAGATCACACCATGTAACAATTTTTTTTTTTTTGTTCCTGGGTAGTAAGTGTTATTTCATAATTGCCTATGCCTCAAAAGTATAGAAAATGGCTATAATTCCCCACAAACTTTGCTTTTGTGACCAGGACAGTGATATTTTGAAATTTACCTGTTTTCCAGAACATTCCAGATAGATTCAATGCTGAGTAAACTTGGAGTAACTTCTAGAACTTTCTAGAACTTTCAGTAATATAAATAGTAGTATAAATACAGGGGCTTTAAGCCCACCAGTTCAGTTTAGTTCCAACTGCCTAAGTGGATACATATCTGCATTTTTCTGAGATGGCATCAAGAGGCTGCAAGCGTCCAGCAGACACATTTTGCTATGTCTGCGGCCAATTTATCAAGACAAGAGCAAAAAAGTACTCCATGGAAGCATTTGCTAAGATGTGTGAGGTCTACAAGGCATATTTCGGCATGCCTGTCGGGGATCAAGACAAACCCTGGGCACCTCATTTCACCTGCGAGCACTGCCAAAAAACTCTGGAAGGTAAGATGGACAATTGTTGCTCAGAATTTTATGTTATAAAATTTGTTAAAATTTTTAAAATTGTAAAAGTTTTTAATTCAAAATGTTTTACACTTTTCAATGTTTTTGAAAAAATATATCATAAATATGAAAAATGTTGCGAGAATCTCTTGCACATTAGTCATGGGTGAAATAAATGTATTTTGTAGGATGGTACAGAGTGGAAAAGAGAGCCATGAAGTTCGCTATCCAATGAATTTGGCGGGAACCCACAAACCATTCAAGCAACTGCTACTTCTTCATGGTGGACGACTGGCAAGAATGCACCTGCTATCACGTATCTGGACCTTCCTACATCCATCGCCCCGGGTGCCACACTGCCCTGAGCTCCCCGTACCCACTCCTCCGGAGAGAGAACAGCCGTTTTTAGAAAAGAGCAGCAAGTCAGAGAGTGAGGAAGATGACAATTTCAGAGGTGGAGCTGAGGAGAGAAACCCATACTACCCCAACCAAAAAGACCTCAACGACTTGATCAGAGATCTTGGTCTCACCAAGTCCAGTGCCGAGCTTTTGACGTCTAGGCTCAAGCAGTGGAACTTGTTGGATGAAAGTGTGCAAGTCACAGTTCAGAGGAAGCGTGACCAAGCCTTTTCCAGCTTCTTCACCCGTCAAGATGGACACTGCTTCTGCCACAATGTGACCAGTCTATTCGAGGCAATCGGAATCGCCTTTAACCAGAATGAGTGGCGCCTCTTCATTGACAGCTCATCCAGGAGCCTCAAAGCCGTGCTGCTACATAATGGGAACAAGTACCCGTCTCTTCCCCTGGCTCACTTGGTGCACATCGAAGAAGATTACAGCAGCATCAAGACCTTGCTGGACGCCTTAAAGTATGATAAGTACGGCTGGGAGGTCATCGGAGACTTCAAAATGGTGGCATTCCTGATGGGTCTCCAAGGCGGTTTTTACCAATTTTCCCTGCTATCTTTGCCTTTGGGACAGCAGGGACACCAAGGCGCACTACCACAGGCAGGACTGGCCACAGCGGACCGAGTTCTTTGTGTGAAGGAACAACGTCAAGTGGGAGCCACTGGTGGACCCCCGGAAGGTGCTGATGCCACCACTGCACATCAAATTGGGCCTTATGAAACAATTTGTCAGAGCTCTAGATAAGGATTCGGCAGCCTTCAAGTACCTTCAAGGCTTCTTCCCTAAGCTGTCTAGTAAGGAGAAAGCGGCTTGGAACAGCTTTGTCGCAGTGGTTCGGGGCTTCCTGGGCAATCACAAGGCCTAAATCTGTGTGGAGCTGGTTGCGACTCTGGTGAAGAACTACGGCATAATGGGCTGCAGGATGGCCCTCAAAGTCCATATCCTTGATGCTCATCTTGATAAATTCAAGGACAACATGGGAGCTTACTCGGAGGAGCAAGACGAGCGCTTCCACCAGGATATACTGGACTTTGAACGCCGCTGCCAAAGACAGTATAACGAGAACATGATGGGAGACTACATTTGGGGGCTGTTTCGTGAAAGTGATTTAGTATAATCGTAAATCTCGAAAAACTACTCACTTCTAAATATATTGTGGCCATTTTTGTATTACTTTAGTATAAATACATGTTAATTTTGATCCATATGTTGTTTTTTCTGACATTATGTGAACAAAAAGACCAAATTCGCCCGTTTTCTCTTTGGAAATAGGTAAATTTCAAAATATCACTGTCCTGGTCACAAAAGCAAAGTTTGTGGGGAATAATAGTCATTTTCTATACTTTTTAGGCATAAGCAATTACTTAATAACACTTACCGCCCAGGAACAAAAATTGTGTTACATAGTGGCATCAGACCTTCAGGAGATATCTGTTCTATAGCTTGACCTTTTGTTATTTTCAAAATGGAGATACACACCAAGTTTTTTCCCTCTAACAAATAAGGCAACATGATGGAGTCTTCTGGGTAGGGGGTTTAATTAGAAAGGGAAACGAATTCTGCATTTCTTAACTTTTGGCAGATTTGTCTGTATTGTGTTACGACTCTGGTCAGAAACTAGTAACAGAAATAAACAAAACTAACATGTTTGTTAAACTTAACAAACAATTTAATTATCAAAGTTATAAATGTAAAATGTGAGAGAAACTTACAGTACTTTGAAGTGATCCAAACTAATCCTTATAAAGGTCTATAAAAATACTAAATGAATTAAAAGTTCCTTATATATTTCAAAATTAGAAATATACTAGTCCTCCAAGAACCATGACATTGTTAAGATGGCATTATCCTGAGTTTCTTCAAATAAATTATAACAGTTCCGGAATACTATTATAGTCCAAATAATAAGCACTTTCTGTTTCCACTGAACAGTCCAAACAAATGTTTTCCTCTCGAATAATATCTACGTACAACAGAAAACAAGTCTGCAGACTTACAACGGGAACACAAGAAATGTGAATGACTCCAAAATCGGAATGAAACTGATTGCTCAGTTCTCTCTTTATATACACTGTCCATTGCGACTGTATTTTGCAACAGACCCCACGTGTCAACGTACTACTTATGTCTGGTGTGAATGTTGTGGACAAACTCGGCATTTGTTTGTTGAGAATAGTGGCATTGATCCTGTGAAGGAAGCATCTGCCATCGTAAGGCTTGCTGTAGAATTTCATACGTCTAGCATCGTCAGGCTTGTGGAAGAATTGCATATTCGAAAAGAGGCTATTGGTTTTTGCAATGGTCGATGGTTATGATTTCGATGACCCACTGATTGTATCCGAATTTCGTAGGTGTCTATGGCACAGACGCGAAACTCGCTATCCTAATCGAGAACTGAAAAATACGTGTGGCGGTTTTACCAAGGATAACCTGTACGAAAGATATCTTTGTAACGTATGTGAATGCCAACAAGAACAACCCACACAGATCGTGACCACAAAAAAAAAAAATGCAACAACAGCAACAACAATAATAATAAAAGTTAAAAGCAACACTAATCAAACAGCAAAATAATGGCATTTTCTGCTCCCACCGTGAGTAGTGTGTTCATTTGTTATATATTCTCCAATGTTAAGCCATCTTCATTTCCCTATAAATATATCTTATTTCGGAAGTTTACGTTAATACTTCAAAAGCCAATAGTTAAGGCTACAACGTCCATTCTCAGAGTGCTCGACGAATTGATATCAGTTTATCTTGTGAAAAAAATTATTATGAACAAGATTATTACCTACCAATATAGCATTCATACCTCTCTATATACATATACCTACCAACATAGCGCTCATACCTCTCTACATACATATACCTACCAACATGACTTTTAATGAGCATCGTAAAAGACATTTTTTAGAAAATATTTTCTATTCATTCAAAGAGACATTAGTAAAGGATTATTAAGGGTTTTTGAACTTGTAAAGCCGTCTCCATCTTCGACCTAATTTTCTTAGTCGAATAATACCTTCCCTCAAAAATATGGCTATCAACATTTTTAATTTGGATGACTGAGATGTAGTAGTGTTCGTATGCTACAACAAAAACTTTTAACCTGAAACTCATTTTCTTCACAGCAATTCTACATAGTCTTTCTATTCCTAGATAATAAAAAAATTCCTCTATTTTCACAATATGAAGAACTCGAGAAATATTACTCTCGAAAGCAAACAAAGCCTTACAAGTTTATCATTACCCTCAAAATGTAGTCACAATGCGATTTCTGATTCACATTCGTGCAATATTTTCTGAAGATATGACTAACGGGAAAATGTGGCTAAGTAAGAACAATATTTATTAAATGAAAACAATCCTAATGCTTATGCTTGTAACGAATGCTGGTAGAGTTAAAAATGAAAATATAAGGAATTGTCACTTTTCTACTCCCTGTCGACCCTAATGTGTGCGTCCACAAGATTTTAATAAGTAATTCCTTTGAGAAATATTAAAATTAAAACCTTAGGAAAAGCTTTAAAAAAGTTGTTTTTTCACAAATTTCGGCCTTCCCAAAACAGCCCAGTCTGATCAAAGGTCAAATTCTATGTCGGGAAATTTCGAAATAGTTATGCGTGAATTAGTCATTCAACATTTTACATCTTCTGCCTATCACCCTGAAAGTCACTCGGCTTTAGAAAGATCTCATCATACTTTGAATAACATGATTAGATCATATTGTTTTCATGCCGGAAAAGATCTGGATATGGGTGTTCGTTTATGGTTGTTTGCTGTTAGGGAATCAGTTCAAGAATCAATAAATTTTAGCGCTTTTGACTAGTTTTTGGAATACTGACGGTGGATCATTGAAGATATTAAAAGAGAAACTTCTTTCAAATGAAGATTCCAAGATTAATCTTTTGACTATGTCTCTGATTTCAAAGATAAGCTGTCAAAGGCTTGTGAAGTAGCAAGAAATAATCTTCACTCTACTCAGTCAGAAATGAAATTAAGGTAAGACAGTGCTACAGAGGAAAGAAGTCTGCCTGGTGGCGAAGTTCTGACTCTCTTGCCCATACCTCAAAATCCCCTTCAGGCTAAGTATTTTGGTCCTTACACGATTGAAAAGAAGCTAAGTGACTATCATTAACACTTCTGGGAGGCGGAAACAGAAACAACTTTGTCATATAAATATGTTAAAAGAGTATTTCAGTAGAGTTAGCCGTGTTAATTATTTCATCAGTTTAGATGTACTTGTCCCACATAGGATGTAAACGATGGAATGCAGTCTGATAGTCGTGACTTTGGTTTAACCAATCTTCAGAATTCAGAAATATTGGATTATCTGGAGCAGAAACTTTCACATCTATAACCGCATGAAAAGAATGAATTAAAACATCTATTATTTGAATGTGCACACTTGTTTTCAGATGTTTCAACATGAACAAATAAAATCTACCATGACGATGAAATTGTAGATTCTACACTTGTGAAAACAGCATCCTTACGATATGAATCCTCTCAAGCGGGAATGTTTTAAAAAAAGAAATTAAATATTTGCGGGATAATGGTTTAATTGAACCAAGAAAAAGTAGCTGGAGATCACCATGTATTCTTATTCCAAACCCAGATAATAGTTTCCGTATGTGTAGCAATACGATTTTATGGTCTTAACCTAAATAACAAACAAGAGCGAAAACCAACAAGTTTTGTAAACTTCAACAAATAATTTATTTCCCTAAAATACAAAGTGAAACTCAAAAAGAACTTACAGTAATGGGAATTAAATCCAAATAGTCCTAAAAGATTTATCACAGTGGAATTCCAATATTGAAAGTGTTAATGTGCCTGTAGTCTCGAATATGCTAACGTGACAGAGTCCTGTAATGTGGCATTGTGGTAACAGTCTTTTGATATATTATAATCATATAATCCAAATATGTTCTTGTTTGAAATCACTGTAATTTCAAATTAATGTTCCAATCCAAAGAATATTACTGATGAGCACTTTGTATTTCCAGTCAATAATAATTTGAATAAATAATTCCACCCAAATGAAATACCGAACACAACAATAAGACTGATTCAGCCTCAGATGTTAATTGCTGGAATGAGTAATTACCCAAGTAGATAAGATTATAAACCCCTGTACTTGATCTAGGTCGCAATTAGCATTTTCTGGAAATACTGTCACTTAATGGAAATTTTCCGTTCTAGAACATTTTAAGACGTGAACAAGACAAAGTCTATTACTACCAAAAAAGTATACTAAAGAACATGGAAACAAACAGGTGCAATAGATTCTGCGTGGGGAAAATCCATAATCCTAGACCAAGACTCAAATAAACATATTTATCTCCACTGATAATAATCCTAATATTTAACCAACACTCATAGATAAATATGAACTAGGTATTATTTGTTTCCAAACTAAAAGTTACTGGTCAGGTAAACAATGAACTTGATTTTGGACAAGGTCAAGTCCAAAATACCATTAAACATAACATATAATCATGGAGAAAAAAACCTAACAAATGCAAATTAAATATATATAACAGTAGAGACAATACAAATTCAACAATGTTACCAAAACGGATTTATTCCAGTGCCATAATCCATGATTGCATTGACAAAATTGGATATGCAAAATGTGTCACCAAGTTAAATCTTTTAAAATGACACTGGCAAACTCCACTCACGGAAAGAGCAAAGGAAATTTGAGCCATTGCAACTCCAGATTGATTTTATCAATATAAATTATGCTGTTTGGTATGAAAAATTCTGTCAACATTCTAGAATTTAATGAACATGATGATATATATCCTAGATAAAAGTGATGACGTCATTATATACAACGATACCTAGAAGGATCACTTGGAAACCATTCGGAAATTCTTCGAATGACTGAGTGATACAAATTTGACAATTAATTTGGGTAAACGTGAGTTTTGCTGTACTTACGTTACATTTTTAGGACATGTGGGACAGAGTCAAGTTTAGCCTGCAGAAATTAAGGTCAAGGCTTTTTCTGAATTCCCAGTGCATATCAATAAAAAGCAAATGAGGAGTGATATTTTGGGTGTGACTGGATAATATCCGAAATTGTTCTCAACATTTTCAATAATTGCTGAACGCCTGACCAATTTGTTGAGTAAGAAATGCAGGTTTCATTGATCTGACACATCTAAACATGTTTTGGTCTACATCAGTAGAACGAAATAGCTGAAAACTAATTGTTTTCCCCTCCCCCCTCCCCACCCCACACCCCCCAAAAAATAATTCTGCATCAGTTCTTTCAGTCCAAATTTCAATCAGTTATGTAAAATGTTATGGAAATGATGTAGAGAGGTGGTGGAGTACTGACTGAAGACAAATTTGATGCGGACCATCCAGTGTGCTACTCCTCTAAACAATTAAATAAGCACCAGAGTAATTACTCCACAATCGAGAAGGTATATTTGGCTTTGATATTGGCTTTGCAACACTTTGAAGTTTATATTCTCCGATTATTATATTCAGTGCTCACAACCCCCTTACTTTCCTTGTCAATATGACAAATACGAATCAGAGATTGTTGAGGTGTAGTCTGATGTTGCAGGGATACAAACATTGGCATTAGGCACATCAAGGGAAAAGATAGTCTAATTGTAGATGCACTTTTACGTGTAAGTACGGTATTGTTTTAATCATATTATGTATCATTCATAAAAAAAATAAATTCTATTTAATTTTATTATTATATTATCATATGTATTTGTGACTAATGTGTAAAAGAATGCTTATTGCATAAAACTTTCTTTTTCTTTATTAGGAGAGGTCTCATATTTAATTTATTTTGTATGCTGGAATTTTGTCCATGATTGAGGATAGAATTTTGGTGTGTTATTCGTTGTGTATAGTTTGTACGCCATACATACGTTGTGTACTTATATTTAAATTCAAGGTCAAGTTTGTTTATGTTTATTGTTTTAGAAATTTAGTATGTTCTGGCATTGGACTCCTGACTATCATCCTAGTCATTTTATTGTGACTTAGGTTTTATATAAGTGTGTTGTCCTATTTTAATATCAGTCTTTGTGGAATCACATTTAGTTGTGTTTAGATATAATTTGAGAGGAATTATATATTCAAACTGTTGCCATGATTTTAATGTTTTGTTTAGATTTAATTTGATATGAAACATTAAATTATTTATTGGAATTACAGAGTGCTCATTGTCTTTCATCTTCGCTAGCCAAGGTTCCGATAACCCTATCTACACCTTGGCATATCGTGCAGATGTTTCTGTGCTTCGAGTCTGTGAATTTCATTGGATACGGCGGCAAGCCACCGCATCCAATCAAATTTAACTTGTTCAAATTTGAATACGGTTCCTGCGTAATCGAGACAAGGGGAGAACACAACTTGAATGGACTGAGAAAAAAGCACTTTTCCAGCGCCGGTCCGTGTTTGCACAAATACCTTTTACTCAAATAGACCTGTAATGGCTTCCCTCTTGTACATAGTCATACTTTCGATGTTCAACTTACAAAGAAACCCTTTTGGTCAATTGCCACTACCTTTTTCGGTCGATGTACAATGCCCCACGTTATTGGTTAGTTGGCATTACATACTAAGGGGGGCAACACATAAAATCCAATAGATGTCGTTAGGACAAATCACCGATATAGTATTCGATCCGCCAAGGTGTAGATAGGTTTATCGGAACCTTGGCTGGCGAAGATGATTGTCTTTGGACTAAAGCAGTATTTCGGGATTATTGTGAATTCATTCAAAGGAAATTGGACAATGCCGTTAAGATACATCAAGACGGTTGACATTTCAGTGTGTTCAAGGATATTAGTACATCAGTACATTCGGGACCTGGAATTCATTCGGAACACTGCATTCATTTGGACTTTTTGTAGAATCTTTTAAGAATATTTTGGACTTAATTAATAATAATTCATATGCCAGTAAGTTCGTCTTACATTTTCATTTTATAACTTAGAGAATTAAATTATTTGTCAAGTTTTATAAACCTTGTTTGTTTTGCTTCTTTCTGTTACTTAAAGACAACAGTGTCGTAAAAGTGTTCATTAGAATTACAAAGTACTCATTGACATATTGGACTAAGACTCTATTTTGGGATTATTGCGAATTTATTAAAAGACATTCTGGTTTATATTATTATGATACACAACGACTATTGGTACGTTAACTCATTCAAGACTATAGGTATATTAGCACAGTCAAGACTCTTTTTATTTAATTCTAAATATTCTATAATTTTGGACTTGTGATAGAACTTTTATGATTATTTAAGATTTAATTCACAATACTGTTAGTTACTTTTAAATTTTCACTTTGTATTCTTGGGAAATAAATTGTTTGTTTAATTTTACAAAACTTGTTTGTTTCGTTTTCCTTCTGTTACTTAGTTTAAGACCATAGAGTAGTAGCAAATTTGTTACTTATATTTATGAAATTACACGAATTCCTATAATCAACACTATTGGACTGAAAACTAGTTTATGATTATTTACGGCTATTTACGAAATTCTGATGACCACTGTCAATTCTGGGCTGGCCATGTCCCCAATATTTGGTACATTCAACAACACACTTTGGGAAATATCGTATTTGAATAATTTATCCTTAGTATAGACTTTGTCGACTCTCAACCTTCCTATGATACCCACCCTTCTATAAATCATCTAAGAAGCTTATTATATATTTACGCTTGTACCTTACTACATGTGAAAAGTCCTCACTAGTTCCCATTCCTGTGCCTTTCAATTCACATACTGCTTGTGTCATAGAAATTTCACTATAATATCGTCACCTTTAACCCTAATTGCGCATTCTGTCTTAATGATTTCATCAAATGTTAGATCGTTCTTAATCACTTCGCGAACCTTCTGTTCCCATTAACCCCATGTCTCCATCCCCCTTCCTCTCCTGATTCCAAAGATCACTGAGTTGTTTCTTCTGGACTGGTTCTCAAGGCCGCCAACATTCCTTCCAGAATCCTCACACTGGCCCTCCAGAATCATCATAATAGCCTTCCAGAATCCTCACATTAGCCTTCCAGAATCCTCGCACTGGCCCTCTAGAATACTCACAATGGCCTTCCAGAATATTCACACTGGTCTTCCAGTATACTCACACCGGCATTTAGGGTGGCAGTTTCCACCGCAAGCTCCATACTATTTAATGACAGAGCAAGAGAAACAATATAGTATATCATTTCAAATTCTGACAATAGCACACAGTTTATGATATTGTATTCATTATTAGAGTAACAAATTTGACAAGATTTTAAAGAATTTTGCAGGTATTGATGGCAAATAAGGTTTGTGGTTGTGCAATAAAAGGTTGGTAGTAATAGAATATTTTAGAAACTTCTTTCTTTATAAAATATTAGACAAAAAAAGTAAATTATGGCATTCGTTCCCTGTCTCATTTTTATCACACTGATTGGTTCTGGAACTATTCGCCCTTTGCAGAGTTGGTTAATTAATGGTCTTGACCCATAACGAAATCAGCCTACTCAATTCGGCCTATAACGTACTCGGCCTATAACTTACTCAGTCCACATAACGTACTCAGCCCTTTCGGTCCATGATTTATGTAACAGTTATGTGGTTGTTATGTTCTTTGTTCAACGGTCATTTCATTTTTGGGATTCTTTGTACGTTTCTTTCAACGGTCATTTATTTTGTAATAGAAATATAGTAGAAAAAAAATCATAATCCAGCAGTAGCGTACTAACGGGGGGGGGGGGGGGGGGGCGACCAAGCTGTTGCCTCGGGCGCCAGAGGGCTTGGACGCCAAAACAGCTGTGAATGACAAAAGTTAGATGCCAGGAAAAGCCACCAACTGGCATTAAATTGCAGGAAAATTGTTCGCGGCCAGCTCACAGCGCTCCTCCAACCCCAAAGGGGGGGGGGGGGCGCCATTTACGCTATTGTCCCAGGGCGCCATATCTATTTTCATCAGTTCAAAACAATATATGCTATTTTTTTTAATCTAGATCGTCTCTCTTTTTCTTTAAATATACACCAAATATATATAAGCCATAGTAAACAATCAAACTTATTTTAGGCCAGAGAAAACGTAGGTGTGCAAAATGTTTACTGCTCAAAAGCAACCTTTGAATTTAATCGGACTGCTTGTGAAGTTAAACAAGATGCGCTGTAAGTAGTTCCTTTCCACTAGTTAAGGAGGAAAGTAGAGAGTGCCTCAGCTAGACAGGTGACTGACTTGATTTTTTAATATTGTTTTAGACGAGGGAATGTGACAACTGCCTTCAGTGTATTAGGCTTTACATTGCAGACATGGGCAACTTTCTCCAGGGCGCGGGCTGTGTAAGTAATTTTTAAAGCTACACCCTACGATATAAATTAACGGATAAAACCAGGACACGGGCTATTTTGCTCGCCCTGTCGGGCAAGGATGACGTCACATGGCTAATTAGGTAGATTACAAAAGATGTTAGACCTGCTAAGAATAGCGGGAAACAATGAAAACAATTTAAAATACAGTACGAAGTTTCCCATATATATTATCATAATATATATTATCATAACATCAAAGAGGAAACTGACCCAAGCTGAATCATTATTTGCAGGGGCGTATCCAGTGAGTTGGGGGTAGAATGCCAACCGCTACCATATTGAGCGCGAAATAACCGGAACATTTCTGAGAACAAATTTTCTAAATTACAGTTATATGGTGAAACTTATACCCTGAAAACGCTGAATACGAAGGACCCCTCGCCAATTTGTTGAGCTCCCCACCCGAACGATATTTCTGCATCCGCTACTGATTTGCATCCATTAGAGAATTCAAAGACTTAAAGAAAAATAACCAATTATATATTCCAATTAACTATTAAGTTTATGTTTCTCTGCTGTGCGGGTAATGATCCAAAAGTCCAGTCATATAGTATTGCTAAGAGTGCAAAGGCACTATACAAAATGTTTTCACATCCCATAGACAGGGAAATAGCTAGTCTAGGACTAAGTCATGACAAATTTCGAGTTAAGTGTGTATGCGAATCATTACATGATTCACATCTTTCTTTAACGTTTATGTTTCAAGTTTATACTTTTATAAATATCTGTGTACATTTATCTTCAGCATTCCTGTCAAATATCTATTTTGTATTTAACATTTATGTTTTCCCAGACTACTCAAATGCAAAGGCGGGGAGGCTTATTGCCTACGTACTAAATGTAACCTGATGCAGGGTCCAATCCAGAAACATTATTTAGAATGAAGGGGGGGGGGGAGTGCCATGGTGTCTATCGGACGGTTCCTCTGGTGGAGGCTTTGGAAGCAAATCCCCCAGAAGTTCCTGCATTGTAAGCGTCTCCAGGGCATAATTTTCACTATCAAACTGTAAAGAAAACTTACTCTCGCGTTCATGTTGCTTCGCGTTCAATGTTTTTCTATTGTCATTAACGGCTGTCACTCTTAATTTCGGATGGACATTATATATATATATATATATATATATATATATATATATATATATATATATATATATATATATATATATATATATATATATATTACAAAAGTTGTACACCTAACAAAAGAATTTTTATAACACTTATTGAAATAATAATAATAATAATAATAATAATAATAATTTTTTGGGGGGGATGGGGTTTTTTTGTTTTGTTTTGTTTTGTTTTTATAGAAGGAATTAAAAGTAGCAAATGTTGGTGGACGACAGACTATTCACCACTAACGAGAAACCCGGACGGGAAGCGTTATCACAAAAGTTAATTTGGTTTACGGTCAGTTATGTTCCACTGTGAAATGTACCCTTTTCTCCTGTTATATATACCCTGATTCCCTCTCCGCTGCAATTTGTAGTGTTCCTCTGTAAAAAAAAAAAAAATAAAGAATATACCCTATTCGGCTGCAAGGGGATGCACCCTACTTTTGCTGTAATGTGTACCCTGATCGGCAGACCCATTTGTAAACAAATTCGGCAGGAATAAAGTTGTACGCAGACAATAATCACCTATCAATCTGTACGCAGACAGTCATCACATATGAAGTTTTAAGCAGACAATGGTCACGCATGCAATAGTAAGCAATGATCACGCATGAAGTTGCAAGCAGACAATGATTACTCATGAAGTTGTAAGCAAACAATGATCACGCATAAAGTTGTGCGCAGACAATGATCACACATGAAGTTGTAAGCAAACGATAATCACAGATGAAGTTGTAAGCAGACAATGATCACGCACGACGTTGTACCCAGACAATAGCAGGAACAGTTTTACCCTTTCACTCTCATTTGTGCATCAGAGACCCCCAAATTTTTAATATAACACCCAATTTTGACACCAATCTTTGGGATTTTTTCAACCCAATCTGACCCCTAATTTGGGCATCAAGAGGACTTTTTTGTCTCAATCTTGCACCCTAAGGGATACACTGAGGAATGAAGTTGTACGCAGACAATGATCACGCATCGGCATTGTAAACCAGTTGGACAGTTCTTGGGAACAAGAGAAGTAACTCGTCCTTGCTTGTGTCGTGAGCTATTCCTGTTCTAATTATTAAATTGACTATTCAGCAGAGTGGTTTAAAGATGGGACGTACCTCAAGTGTTTGGCTCCCGGTGCGGATCCTTCCTTTGGCACCCCCACACGTAATTTTTAAATGTAAACACACAGAAAAATATATTATGTTTGCAGGTAGATTTTTAAACAGTAGAGTGTTGTCATAAGAAAATTGGAAAAAAACTTTTACTTTGGCGAATTTGTCATTTGCTTTGAAAACTTGTACTGGTATTTTAACTCTCCCGATGGCACCCCCACCCCTCTCTTCTGGCTGTCACCTGGGGCGGACCGCCCCCCCCCTCGCACCCCCCCCCCTTAGTACGCCACTGGTTTAAAGGTATAATTCTTTCAAATACTGTTGGTCATATTTGATGGCTGTACATCATTTCTGCAAAACTGAAAGGCCCTAGCTGGTTAAATTTAATTGAGCTGTCTATAATAGTTAGATACTTCTGAGTGATGGACAAGTGTAAGGTGAAGTTGTTTGTATTGGCAACATACTCAGTGGAGAGAACGTTGGCAATATTTCCATGCTATTTTCATCTACTGTTACTGACCTTTCTTTACATTTGGTCATTATGGAAACTGCACTATTTAAAGCAGACTGCTGATAAAATGGCGACTCACATATGATCGAAATACCTAAACTAGTCCGAAGCACTCTAACTTCTCCAGTTATTAAAAACAGGGCAAATGCATTTTGCCAGATAAGACAATGCCAGTTTCGAAAGTGCAATGTAAAAAATGTTGAAGGCTCCTTTTTTCCCAATTTACCTTTGAAATGAAAATGACCAAGTGAAGTTAAAAGTTTTTTGATAGGGGAACATCTCAATTTCGGCCAAGCTGTATACTCTATGACCCAAATTACACCCATCAATCATACATCAAAATAAAGGGAATTAAAAGTTATTTTAACAATAATTAAGATGCACAAGGCATATTTTGAATTGCCAGGAAAACCAGTGCCGAATACCTGGGAAATTGTTTTTCTTTAAAAATCAAAAGCCATGTACAACGTTCGAAACTGTACAAGGCAACCTTTTAAGAAATCACTTGAAGTGTTTTCTATTTTGTATCAATATTCAATGTTAGATCGGTATCATGATTACAGAATTTTGATGCCAGGATGCAAACCTTTATTTAGATTCAGTCCATTTTTGGGCACATTTTAGAAGCCATTTCAAAGCTCTTTATTTTTTGTAATGACTGTTAAATTTGATATCTGATGGGCATTATTTTCTTTACAAAAGTTATAGATGTTCATGACAAAATCATTTCTATAGCGTCTAATTACAGTATTTTTTAAAGAATAAATTTTTCATAAGTCTGTCTTTCTTTCTCTTTTTAGTAACAGCAGCTTTGACACCAGCATAATATTTCTTAAATATTTATAAAATCTTTCGAACGGTTACTAAAGTACAAACCTGAATGTCAGAATATTAACAGACAATATGATCTAAATTTGCCAAGTGATATTTTGGAAAATATTGAAAACAGCAAACACTGACGGACTACATATGACGAACAAAAAAGCCAGATGCCAAGGGTTGTCATGTATGCTTTTTTGCTTTATTGCCAGGTAAGCTAATAAAAGCTTAAAGTTTAAATTTACGATTAAAAAAAAAAAGAAAACGTGTCCTGCTGGAGGAGGGTATAAGATTCCCAGATCCCCAAAGTCATGATATAATAGTGGGACTCCCTGTCCCGAGCATCTGTTGATATGTATCACTCGCAGCCGTTTACGACCCTTCGGTAAATTTTGTGTGTTCATGCTTCTTTATTAATATCATCATCGTTGACATCACCTCCACGACCACCATCGTCTCCACCACCACCACGAGCACTAACATTATCATCACGACCATCATCTTCGTCATCATCATCATTTGTCCGCAATGAACTGATCATACTGCACATAAAATATTTTTTTAATTTCTTTTCTCAGTATTGGAATTATGTTATCGCTCCTGTCTATATTACAGAATGAAATGTTTGGAAATAATGAAGGTCCTACTGGCCAACATGTCTGAATTTTTGTTCATCGCAGGAATGGACATCTAATCATGTACGGAAAACAAAAAAATCTGCACAGTTGGAGCACAGAAAAAGAAAAACAGCATCCAACAAAAACTAAATAAAATACATAAATGAGATATTAAAGACATCTTTCGAGGAAAATGTTTCAATGAAAATGTCAAAAGATAACAGGGAGAAATACATGTTAGTTCGTACATTATAAGTTCCCTACAGTTGTTTTCCCAACTGGAAGCTAAAAACGCCTCTTTTCTTCCTCAAGGCACAGATTTTCAACATTGAATGTAGTATATATGTTTGGGATAAACTTTTTAGTATAGATTGACCAATTATGTCTTTGCGAACTAAGGGGGGGGGGGGCACATTCTGCTAATTATTGAAACTATTTCAAGTGAACATTTTGCTTACAAACTTTCACATACGCTGATGCAAGAGTACTAACGAAACCTGCAACGAATATTTTTCTACGTTGTGCACTTGCTTTTGATTGCAACCACTGTGGCTACAAATTCCAAGAGTAAATAAGACAAAGTAAATATTACAACCAGATTTTAATATATATATATATATATATATATATATATATATATATATATATATATATATATATATATATATATATATATATACACACACTCTTTGTGACTATCGTAACGTCGACTATATCAACCCATGATATACAGTCATACGCACGTTTCTATAATTGTTATAAGTATTAGTCAACATCGTCGCAAAATAATAATACACTGTAATATCATGTGTTGATGTGTGTCCTTGTACTTTTGGCTTCCAATGCAGAAATACCAACTCAGAGTACACATATATCTCAAAAACCATTCACAGCTGTTGGTATAAACGATAGGAGGAACCCACAAGGACCAGAAGAAAAAAAAAAACGTTCAAAGAAAAAATTAAAATTTTAAACAGAGGCACGTTCAGTTATGAACTATCAAATATGATTTATGGCATACACGTTTTGCCAGAGCAAGAAAATCGTCCGAGCGAAATTGTTATCTAAAAAAATATACAAAATCGATATGAGCATGGTTAAGTTAATTTGATCAGAGAACTGTTGACTTGACTGTATTGTTATCGATTTCCCAAACATGCCCCTTTCGCTTTAAGGTATTAGTACGGAAACAGCAGCTAATTCGTACACAGTATGGGCATTGACCTGGCGTTTACTGGTAGGAAAATTAGTAAACAATCATTTGATGGCAGGTGGTGATGATGTTGGTGGGTCAGCCTTGAAAGGGGTGGCGATGTTTAGATAATCAGTAGACGGTGTTGGTGATGACGGGGTATTGACGGGACGGTAAATAATCAGTAGGTGGTGGTGGTGGTGGTGGTGGTGGTGTGGAATGGGTCTTGATTGAGCTGATTACTCTGGAATGAATCAGTAGACAATCAGTACATGGTGGTTGCGGTGGTAGGGTGATGTGGGTCTTAATTCAACAGTTAACCCTGGGAGGAATCAGTAAATAATCAGTAGATGTTTGTGGTGAATTTTGGCCAGGGGGTTGATCCTGGGTTGTCTCCACGGAACCATCAAGGGCGAATATATATATATATATATATATATATATATATATATATATAGAGAGAGAGAGAGAGAGAGAGAGAGAGAGAGAGAGAGAGAGAGAGAGAGAGAGATGGTTCCTGTTTCACTTACCTGTATAGAATGTTTTTAATATTATGCAAGGGAATAAACTATAGCTTTGAAAATGATATCAGTTCAAGTATACAACTTGCAATGGATATAAGACACCTTTAAAACGTCTGAAACAAGAAAGTGTAGGACTGTCACTACTGCAAGAAATATTGTTAGAAATGGCTGTCATTCTTGATTGCGGACGGGCATTATTGTCTTTACAAACCTTACAGACATTCAGAACAAGATAATTTCTGTTACACTTATTACATTCTTTAATTTTAGGAATTTTTTTTTTTTTAAGTGTTTTGTTTTTCTTACTTTCTTTGTCAATACTTTTGTAATTCATGACTTAGTATATATTTTTTTCTTCTAAATTTGATGGACTTTGACACTAGTTTACGTTTTCTCAAATATTTTAAAATTCTATCAAACGCTTACTGAAAATACAAACTTGAATGTCAGAATGCTCTCTTTCAAAATTAAAAAAAAAAAATTGGTTATTAGGTTTTTTATAGAAGAAAATGAAAGACGCACATGTTAATGAATAACAGACGGCGGATGTCAAAGAACACGCGTCCAACCCAAAGCGTTATCATCTTATCCTATTTAGGTTTACGGCCAGGTAAGCTAATAAAAGTTCGGCTTAGATTTACGGTTAAATAAATAAATAAATAAATAAATAAAAAATAAATAAATATTCGTATGCTGGAGGAAGGAAGAAGATTCTCAGATCCTCACAGTCATTGATGAAAGGTAGGATTCCATCTCCCGAGCATAGATGCAGCCCATCACAGACTAATTAGCGAAGCTCATGTGTTCCTTCATTTCTTTTATTACCATTATCGTTGTAGTCGTCATGGTCATCACGAACGCCACAACAATTAGCAGTATCCGCACCATAATAAGTGCATGAGTTTGCATGATTTCTATCAGCAATAGTCTTGTATCGTAAAACAAATTCTGTATTAAGGGAAAACTTCATATTAGACATGAAGGGGTGAAATATGAATGCATGGAAATAATGAAAGCCTTGCCAAAGAGTGTGAAATGTTGTTTTCGCAGTGATGGACATCTATTCATGGATGAGAAACAAGAGAATGTACACGGGCTGATGATCGAAAAAAACAAAACCAAAAAGCTAATAAACAAAGTAAACAAAACTCACCAATAAATTCCAAAGACATCAAAGTAAACTAAACGCACAAATAAGTACCAAAGACATCAATGTAAATCTGAACATGAACGAGCAATTAAAAAGCTTCCAGGGATAAATTAATATTTCTTTGTTGTACACTATAATTTGTCTACAGTCGTTTCCCAGTCAGACTCCTATTGCATCTTTATTTTCATAATACAGTCTCCCATTGTATCTTTATTTTCATAATACAGTCTCCCATTGTATCTTTATTTTCATAATACAGTCTCCCATTGTATCTTTATTTTCATTTTACAGAGTCTCAATATGCAGTAATGCAGTTATGACTCGGATACAAATTCTAACTGCAGGACGATAACCGAAAGATTGACAAATTATGTCTTTGCACAATGGTGAGGGTAGGGGCACTGACAAATGATGTAATTGCAAAATGGTGGGGGTGGGGGTGGCACTCTGATAAACATTCAAATTATTTTGTGTGCACTTGTTGAACGTCCACGTAACGCGATGAAGTATGGTGAACCGAGCTGCAGATGTTGTCTACCTATTTACTACGTCACGCACCTGCTTCCAGTGCAAGCAACCCATGTATACAAATTCCAGATAAGCAAATAAAACGTACGTAATACAACATAGACTTTTTGTGGAAACTGAGGTCCGATGTGTATATATATATATATATGTGTGTGTGTGTGTGTGTGTGTGTGTGTGTGTGTGTGACTAAATACACATCTGCACCATCGCAAAGGGAATTCAAGTACATATACTCTATGTGACTATGCACACATCTAGTCCCTACACTATCATTTCACGGAACACAGAGGTCATTCAAATCATACACACATCCTATGTCATTATTATAATTACAAGTTAACTATCTCACAAAATAATACGCTGTAATAATAATAATAATAATAATAATAATAATATATATATATATATATATATATATATATATATATAT
>JAECUM010031161.1:0-14286 GCA_016617855.1 Megalonaias nervosa
TATATATATATATATATATATATATATAATTGCAATATACATTATTCTAGTTGGTGCAAATATTGTTACTATCCGAAAGACCCCGTTCACACAGTAAAGTGCGTTGCGTCTAATTCAATAAATCATCTGCTTTTTATATGTATTTTTGAAAAAATTCACAAATCGAAAAATACATCAAAGCATGTTGCACTGTGCTCAAAATTTAATGCATGGCACAGAAATTAGTCAAACATAATTAGTAAAGTTGTTGAACAAAAATTGGGCTAAAATGAACACAAACATAAGTAGTAACGTTGTTTGTGTTGTACAAAATGCAGCAGTATCGAGAAGAACGCTGAATTTGCATGAAAATACGCATATCATGTAAAAATAGGAACAAAAGGATAGTACAAGTGACTCTTCCGTGACGGTTATGCCATAAGTTACCGTCAAAAAATCTTAAAATCAGTTCATAGATTTTATGTACTTGTGTAACGGAACAGAACTCTCCATCCCGGTTGTTATTCGCTATACTTATGGCCTGATAATACACTTTGAGGACGAAAGAAGCCAGATCGTCAACACCTTGGTTTCTGCTTCTTTCTTCTTCAAAGAAAGTATTACAAATGATTACTTTATTGATCTAATACTGGCTGCACACGTACTAGTTTCATAATCAATATGTTAGCTGTTTACAATAAAATGGACTTATGCATTCAGATTCATTCCGATTTTTGGAGTCATTCACACTCATTGTGTTCCTGTTGTAAGTCTGCAGACGTGTTAGATGTTGTCCTTATATATTATTCAAGAGGAAAAACATTTGTTTGGACTGTCCAGTGAAAATAGTACATGCACATTATTTGGACTATAATATGATTCTGGAAATGTGACAAATTATTCGAAGGAAAAGGAAAACACCATCTTGACAACGTCACGGTTCTTGGAAGTCAAGTACATTCCCGAAATTTATGAGGACTTTTCATTCATTTAGGACTTTCAAAGTCTTTTATAAGGACTAGTTTGGATTCACTTCATAATACTCCACGTTCCCCTTACACTTATCATTTATAACTTTGATAATTAAATTGTTAAGTTTTGTAAAACCTGTTGGTTTTGTTGATTTTCTGTTATTTAAGCTTGTGGCCATAGAGTGGTAAAAGTTTGACCATATGATTTGCTATGGATTTTCGCATTTTCTGTTTTATTTATATTTTAACAAAACGTATTCACATAGTATTCGGTCACAGATCATAACGTCAAATTGTGCACTATGATAAATCCACTCATTTTAAAGTTCATCAATTTGGCGAAAACATCATCTTTGTTTTGTTGCTGGAGATGTGTCTTGAACTTAATGACTGCTGGCATCAGATCAGACTCTTTTGTATCACTTCCAACTTGACCTATTCTCACAAGTATGTCAAGAGTTTGAATCGCAGCCTGCACTACAGCTTTGTTTCGAAAAAACTTCTGGTACGAAAAGTCGCAATCACATTCCACACTTGACCCTAAAAGAAGATGCGAAATGTTTATGAAACGCATCACATTCTGGGCCCTTATTTTATCTACAGCTAGATCTATCAGTACTTCAGCGGCGGACATTCCTCTGTAATTGTTGTACACAATTTATTTGATTATCTCCCACTCATCGGTACTTAATGACTGCGTCACTGTTCTCTCTTGTAACGAACCATCTAAGTGTTTAAGTGAGTAATAACTCCCTCAGGCACTGGAGTTGTAACAGGCCTAGTTGTTGACGCCTCTTTTGATCGACCGACAAGAAGCAATCTGTAAGCAATACAACAATTGACCTTTGAATTTTGCCTCAACTCTGGCGTTAATTTGACAGTTTAATGGACAAACAAATCAAAGAAAATTGTACACAATGATATATGGGATATCCTATGACCGAGGTCCGGTTTTTAGAGTATGTGCCGGTCAAAACATATGAAATTTCGGTCATGGCCGGCGTATATATATATATATATATATATATATATATATATATATATATATATATATATATATATATATATAAGAAAGGAAATCAAAATTGCAAATCAGACTTGTCAGTTTATATTGATCGATGACAGAACATACTAAATAAATTGAGTACTTATATTTCACTGTTTTTGATTGATCTAAACACACAGAGGTAAAATATACTTATGTTCATGTTTATATATAACCATACTAAGTATTCTAGGTCTAAGTTCACAGATAAACGTATTGAATATTGTAGATTACATTCATACTGAATTGTGCAGGTCTACATTCATATTGAATAGTGTATGTCTACATTCATATTGAATAGTGTCGGTCTACATTCATATTGAACTTAACGAGATTATCTGCTATTGGTGAACAGAATGATATCATTCATTTTACTGTCAAGAATGTGAATCTCATTAATAGAAATAATGATTATAGAGGCTATTGAAAGAAAGGGATAAATATAGCAACACTATTCGATGTTATAGCTACGTTAGCCTCTACCCATGGTATGCTATAGCATATCTAGCAACAGAGGCTTTTGGTAGCCGAACTGGTGGTGTACGAGCTCATAAACGTACCCGTTTTTCATAGTACAGCAGAATCATGTGTTGATAAGATTATTAAAAATGCTAATAAGATAAAACAAAAGGTGGTCTAAAAGACATTGCTGATAAATTAAAGAGTCTCGCAGAAACCGCAGTAACTAATCACCCATCAGTTATTGAAATTACCCTCAGGTGGTTATTTTATGCTGCTAGTGTTGTTGTTGTTCTATTCGATCGTGTCATTATGTACTTGGTAGCTCTATTTTATCATTATAAAAGCAACCGGTACACTGAAATAAGAAGTAATAAAACGAACGGAATTATTAATAAACCAATATATATTGTTCTCAAAATATTTCTTATTAGGTTTATATCGTTATTATTATCCTTTGTGTAATGACTAGCTTTTCTAATGGTGTTCTATCAGTTGCTGTAATTCTACTATTGTTCGAATGTTGTAATCTAAAACCTTGGGGGCGTTTAAAAATACACGTCAAGAGAATTGTTTATACGACACATCAACAATACTTCAGATTTTTCGTCCATTTTTATTTCAGTTCGGATCCGTAATTAATCAGCATTTGGAAGATATATGCTTCATTATCCAGAGGTTTTCTGATTTGTCACTGAATATGGCAATTCATGCAACTGTCAAACAGCTAATTGTTTCCAAGAGAAAATAACAGTCATATATTTCAGTGTGCATTTGAGGAAAAAAAAAAAAAAAAGAGAATGAAATGTATGTTACGTTAAAAGAGATAGCACTGAGCTTCACGTTAAAAAGAAACAAACACCCACCCATTACCTTTCTCCTAGCATACGCGAAGTGACTGATACGTGCTTTATCGCTTATGTTGATGAGGAAGGAAGAGATTTAAAAAAGAAATGATTGGAACAGGGATGCAGATTTTTCCGATATTTAATATACAGACAGCATAGTGACATGCTTCAGATTTCTTTGGGATCAATACATATTTTCTTTATAATCAGTACATATTTTCGATACTTGCGATCGATTAAATGACCACGGCAGAAATGGACCAAATAAGCCCAGAGATTTGCTGTTTTCTCGTGTCTTTAAAATTTAATTTGATTTTGTTTTGGAATTTTTATTGCACTAGGCAAAGATATTTATTTCACACATTTGAGAATCCTTACTGAAACCAACAAGCAGTCACAGTGTCATCTAATGTAATGAAATTTGTTTCAAATACCAGGGATGGTTAAAGACTATGAAAAAGGACAAGTCGCTTGAACTTATCAGATATTATGGTCTTTCTGAAGCGAACGCATCTTGAACAAAACAAGAAACAAAGAATATTTTGTTCCAGTATTTGGTAGGAAAGGAAATTTTGGCTGATAGTGATTTGGGTTTCATTGGAAAGTCAGGCTCTGGTGTTCATGGAAACTAAACGCAATTACAGATTAAAAAAAACACAGATGAAATTGGAATTGACAAAGATTCAGCTTGAAAAAGAAATCATGGAAATGAGAATTCAGAAAGAGAAAAAGGAGCAGCAAATGCAAAGAGAGACAGTCAGACAAACAGGCAGACAGACATGAGAGATATACAAATACAGAGAGAGAAGCGAGAGAAATACAAATGCAGGGAGAGGAAAGGAAGAGCCAGAGAGAAAAAGAAGAGTGGGAAATACAAATGCAGATAAGGAGAGAAGAAAGTAAAATGCAACATAGATTGAAAGAATAAAAATTGGCACGTGGAGCACGCTGCCCCAACTCCCACACAAAGTTCAGGTTTTGATGATACCAAAAATATTAGGTTAATATAAACTTTTCATGACAAAGATGTAGATAAATGACTTCTGTACTTTGAGAAAATTTGAAATGGCTAAGAGAACATTGGATCTTGTTATTACATGGTGTACTTATTGGCAATGCTCGAGACGTCTACACTTTACTGTCCGCATAACAATGTGTAGATTATGATGTGATTAAGGGATGTATCTTGACGGGTTATGAGTTGGTACCTGAGGCATGTCGACAAAAGGTTTATTAACTGTAAAACAGAAACTTGACAAACTCATGTCGAATTTAAAGGAAACAGAGCAATTATTTGATAGGTGGTGCTCAGCAAAGAAGGTTGATACAGGTTACGATAACCTTATATAGCTCATATCAGTTGAAGAGGTCAAGAATTGCATTCGTAGTAATGTCAAGACCTATCTTGATGAGATAAAAGTGGAAATTTTGGAAAATGCTGCTCGCACAGCTGATGATTATTCCCTCGACTCAAAAAGTTTCATTTGTAAGTAAGTCTTCCTATCATCAATTTGTTTGGTAAAATAATAATCTAAGTCTCATACTAGTACCTCCAAATCTGAATCTGACACAACTGTTAAAATCAAGCCTATGATAAGACTGATATCCTGATATCTTCCTATATTCACTTATTGCAAAAAGAAAGCGCACATCATTTCTGATTGCTACAAGTTGAAAAATAATCAACAGAAGAAGACAGATTTATTACAAACGGTCTTCTTTCAAAGAGGTCAAGGTCACAGTTTTGTATTGAATGCAATACATTTATTGGATAAAATGAACCCTATTCTGATTATATTTTGGAGAATTATGAACCGTTCAGTTCTATATCACTTATTGCTGATTCTGCCAAACCTATCCCTATTACAATATTAAGGTACACCGAAGCTTCTCAGGGTATTATGTTTTCAGGTACCCTGCTTTGTCGAGAAGTCTTCTTCTAGTGAAAGTGTTCTTATTCAGGGAGTAGAGTTAATATTAATATCCCTCACCATTGTGTCAAAACTACGTCAGGCCTAGTCTCATAACTCATGGCAGAGCAGTGACGTCTTTACCTAGTGGGGATATTCATTTATTGATAGGCTATCGCTAGCTGTAAATAAGGCTGTGGTTAATCCACTTGTAACTGACAAACCTTATTTGTATCAAAATGTATATTATATTGGGAGTGAACTCTCTGATTTATATCCTGCCTTCGTAGTTACCAGAGCTATGGGAAAAAGTACTTTTGAAAATGATGTTGATCAGGAAATCATTCCTTTAGCTGATATATTTATTGGTCAGTTTTTATGGATTCATTATTGCTGCTATTGACCAATACATAGATATTGATTACGGTGATCCTCTTTTTGCTACTCTTTTTCTCTATTCTAATCTGGGTGATAAAAGACAGTCATTGCCGAAAATAAAAAAATGGAGAGCATCTGAGCTACCCACTGGTGACGAGTGTCAATGAGCTATCAATTGTTGTTCCGACTTCACATCGACAGGAAATTCTTAGTCTAGCCCAAGTAACTCCCTTGGCTGGTCATCAGTGAGACTTATCACAAGATCTTGAACCACTTTTATTGGCCAAAAATTAAAAGGGATGTTTCTAAATACTTTAAATCTTATCAGACTTATCAAATGGTAGAAAAATCCATTCAGATGATACATAAGGCTTATCTGCAACCTATTCCTGCATTTGACAAACGATTTAGTCGAATAGTGGTTGACTGTTCATGTCCCTGACCTTAGACCAAGTCAGGCAACAAATACTTGTTGACCATAACCTGCGCATCAACGATATTTCCGGATACATTTCCTTTCAGAAATATAAAAAACTAAAACCTTTGTAAAACTTTTGGTAAAATCTTTTACACTTTATTGATCTTCCCAAATCTGTCCAGTCTGATCAAGAGTCAAATTTTATGTCTGGAATTTTCCAACATGTTTTGCTTAGGGCTTTGGAAAGATTTCTTCAAACTTTTAAAATATGATTCTGTCATATAGCTTTGATACAGGAAGGTATTGTGATCAGAGTGTTAATTTGTTGTTGTTTAATATTTCAAGAACCATTAGGTTGCAGTCCTTTTGAACTATCCTTTGGACATACTGTCAGTGTACCACTGAAATTACTAAAGTTACTTTTTTCGAATGAAGATTCAAAACTTACTCTTCTTGATTATGTTTTTGATTTCATATAAAAGTTGCTAAAGGCCTTTGAAAAAGCGAGAACTAATCTACGCTTTACTCAAAGATGAAAATAAGGAATGACCGAAATACACAGGAAAAGAGTTTTCAACCTGGTGACAGAGTTTTATCTCTCTTACTCATGACTCAAAATCCTCTTCAGGCTAAATAGTATGGTCCTTATACAAATCTAAATTTATACTTCTTGAGGCTAAAACAACCTTATTATATAAGTATATTAATGGAACATTTCGGTAGAGATAGCCGAGTTAATTATTTAATTAATTTATTTATACCTGTCCCACTGTGAGGATATACGCGATTAAATGCAATCTGGTAGTAGTGACTCTGGTGTAACCAATCTTCGGAATGCAAAAACAATCCGGACCAGTAAAGTTCCCATTTACAACAACAGGAAAATAATGAAGTAAAGCAGCTATTATGAGAACATGATCGCTTTTTTCCTGATGTTCCAACACGAACAAATAAAATTCATCATGACTTTGACATGGTAGATTTTACCCCTATGAAACAGCATAATTACAAGATGAATTCTCTCAAGTAGGAATATTTTAAACAAGAAATTCAATATTTACTGAAGAATGATTTTATAGAACCAAATAAAATTAACTGGAGTTCACCATGTATTCTTGTATCTCAACCAGATAATATAGTCCGCATGTGTACTGACTATTGAAAAATCAACAGTGTCAGCAAAACAGATCAAGTTCTGATGCCATCAATATACTACTGCATTGACAAAAGTGGAAATGCAAAATATGCCACCAAGTTTGACCATCTAAAAGATTTCTGGCAGATTCCACTTAGGAAAAGAGCAAAAGAAATTTCAGCATTTGCAACCCCAGATGGTCCTTATCAGTATAAAACAATGCCGCTTGGTATGAAAAACTCTCCGTCAACATTAAATTTGTTCAATGAACATGATAACATTTGTTCGAGAATATTGTGACGTGTACGATGACCTGGAAAGATCACTTGGAAACCATTAGGGAATTCTTTGATAGCCTTTGTGATACAAATATGGTTGTCAGTTTAGTTAAAAGTGTGTTTTGTAGTGTTTGTGTCACATTTCTATTGTTTTTTCTGGGACACGGTCAAGTTAAAACCTGTAGAAATTATGAAAAATAGGTTATCTCTGAATTCCCAGTGCCTGTTAGGAAACAGCAACTGATGAGATTTTGGGGTATGACTGCATATTATATTTTGTTAAAATTTCTGAAAAATTGCCAAGCCCCTGACAAATTTGTTAAGTAACAAATCCAAGTGTTTTCAGTCTAATACGTGTCAGGAATCGTTTGACAAATTAAATGCCATACTTAAAAGTGCACCAGTTCTTTCAGCTCCAAATTTCAGTGAATTATTTAAAATATCAGTTGGTAAAAATGATGTAGGGGCTGGTGGAGTGTGGAGTGTTAATTCAAGAAGATAAAATTGTTATGGATCATCCAGTGTGCTATCTATTTTTCTATAAAAAAAAAAAAAAAAAAAAAGATTAACAAACACCAAATAAATTATTTCACAATCGAGAAGGAATGTTTGGCTTAACTATTGGCAACATTTTTAAGTGTATGCTAGATCAGATGCTTCTCCGATTATTGTATTCAGTGATCACTACCTTTTTTCTTTCATTAGCAAAATTAAAACCAAAAAGAGATTATAAAGACAGAGTTTGATGCTGCAGGAATACAATATTTACATTAGACACATCAAAGGAAAGATAATATGGTTGCAGATGCACTTTCATGTCCATAGAAACACTATATTGCTTCATTTTGTATATATTTTGTGTATTTCATTATACATCTTATTATGTAATTTTAATTATTATAGTAAAATGTATATATTTGACTAATATGTAAAATAAATCTGTATTGTGTAAATCTTTCTTCTTCTTTATGAGCGGAGGTGCTATTAATGTATAATTTATAGTGTGTGCTTGACCTTTAAGGTAGATGATCGTATAGTTTTTGCATACCTGACTCAAGTTATGATTATGATTGAGGGTGTTGAATGTGGTCTATGTCTGCCTGTCTTTTGTCATGATTTTAAGTAGTAATTAAGATCTTTATTAGAATCTGAGTTCAAGAATTTGTCATCTGAATGTTTGGTTTTCCGGAACAATCTATTGCATCGTTGGTCAAGTGGGTATTTGCACATATAGAGGTTTGGTAAACAATTATTCATTCCAGTTTTGTATCAGTCTTTGGGAATCTATGATCAGAGTTTCTGGTTGTGTTCAGGTAAAATTCTAGAAGAATTATTTATTTTTAACCATTAACTGGATTCACTAAGCGCTCATTGACTGAATCAACACTCACTTTTGTGATTTTTGTGAATTCATGCAACAACATTCTGGATTGCACCACTGTAGCACATCAGAAAATTCAAGAATTTTGGTACAGCAGGATAGTCACGAATATTGGAACTGATTCGTAATATCCTATACTTTGGATTTGTGATAGAACATTTATGATTATTTCAAATATTTTAATTCACATTGCTGTAATTGTCTTTTAAATTTTCCCTTTGTATTCTAGGGAAATAAATTATTTGTTGAATTTACTAAACTTGTTGGTTTCGCTTCATTCTACTACGTAGTTTAAGACCATAGAGTCATTACATATGCATGTAGACAGTGCTTGGTCATAACAATACATTCATCGTTCCTTCGAGTAGGGTTAGAGTAAAGCAGAAGATGGAAAATTGTTCGCAATATATCCACCTCTGTTTCCTTGCACAGTACTCTGTGCGGGTAATGACTTATGCATTCAGGGCGTATTATAAACCCAATGACGGACACATGTTAAATAATGCATTCTTTAATTATGCATTTTTAATGGAGGAGTACATATTCAATATTAAATTTTGACTTTCTATCGACACGTGTCTTCACTCCCACTGTCCGAGGCGATCTTTCTTCCCGAACATAGTTTTTTTTCTTAAAACAAAAACAAAAACATTTTCGATACTCCTGTTCCCATCTTCGCATCTCTTCACAGTTGTAATGTATATGTAATTTAATTACTTGTTTATTAGTTTTAATTTTTTTAATTTTTATTTATTCCATTATGTGCTATTGTAATGATAATTTTGTCTACTGGATACGATTTGTTTTAGAAATTCAATTCAGTTCTGTTTGACCTGATGAACAGCCAGTAGCAGAAACATTGTATCTTTTGCTGACCTAGATTCAGAACCAGTCTCAGGTTTGGAGTAAAGAATTTTTTTTATTATTTTTTTTTATTCAATCTTATAGTAAGATTCATTCAGTGGAATCAAATCCGTACCTAACGTACGTGATAATAAGCATGTAATGTTTTGTGCGTTGTTTCTGCTAGGATGATCACGTGACCCCATCCAGGAATCTGTTTTGCGTTTTAGATAGGTTTAATGCTCATGTTATGATAGAGATTTTGGCCAGTTGTGCCTTTAACCTTTGGAGCTCAAAGGTGTTTTTGTTGTGACCAGTTTGAGTTGAATTTTTCTATTATTTGGAATTAATAATTCATTTATCCTGGAAAATACTAGTGCTCATCAGAATTCTTGGACAAAGACATTTTTTAAAATTATTCGGAATTCTAAATTGGAATATTATTTCTTTGTGATTTAACAAAGAACTGTTGACACATAAGGATAAAGCAGGATATCGAAGACGGCATCGCCTTCCATCTTGGAATTTCATCGGGATTCGAACTGTGATTCACTTAGGACTTTTTTGATAGGACTTATATTTTTAATTCTTGGATTAATTTTGGATTTGATTCATAAACAGTAAGTTCTTTATCTTATTTTTACATTGTTTTATTAGGGAAATAAATTATTTTGTTAAATTTTACAAAGCTTGTTGGCTTCACTCTTTTCTTGTTACTTTTGTACGAGCCTAGACACGTAACACAGTGTACAGACGCAATACCAATATGCCAAACCATTTTCTAGTTGGATGTCTGATGAGACTTATGAGGATAAGACGGCAGGTTAAGGTCCCAAAATACTGAGGTTCTCACACGGGAGGCATTCCAAGGATCCACACTCTTTTGATGAAATCTCGTGACCAGGATGCCAAATGAGCGACTACCAAAAATATTCAACTGAAGAAAAATAAAACCATCTCACGGAGGTCAGAAGAAACGCTTCCAAGACTCCTTAAATTCATCCTTGAAAAACTTCAAAATTGACCGTGAGTTTGTGAAGATATCGCTCATGAGATTTTAAACCTGGTGCAGTTTCGTCTATACTAGCGCAACAGACCATGACCTTGAGTCAGTACAGAAGAGCCAGCATCATAATTTTCAAAAGAGCAGAACGTCTTCTGTTGATCAAGAGACGCCAAGCGGCAGCTCCTGTCCAGTGTGGCAAAGGCAATCCAGAGCACAAACTGACTTCGTCAGCCACTGATGTACTCACAGAAACCAGACAAGTCTGTGACATCATGGTCATCTTCAAATTCGAAGGACGGACACCAATCAAACAACCCGACGTAAGCTATCTCCTAGTTCTTTGTATCATGTCAATTTTACTTATTTTACAATAGAATGATAAAAGTTAATTCCTAAATTAAAGGCGTTTAAAATATGCATATATCTCTATTATAATTAAGTTCGTCTAAGATCTTGATGATCCCTATCTTAACCTATTACATATACGATTATGAAAACAAGTTTTGTCGAAATCGGATGCGAAATATAATTTCTAGAGAGGTAGCACGTTTAGCCATTTAGACGTAAAGTCAATTCATTATTATGCGAGATCTCAGTTATGAAAGAATATCTTTCCAATCACGATGTTATAAGCTTATTAAGAAGTCTATTCAAAATCTAATCGAAATTCAGTCTCTGACAAAATGTTCAGCTAATCACAGGCAAGATTGCCTTGTAAATATGCATAGATCTTGCTCGCAATTATATTCATCGAACATCTTAATGATAAAAGAGTATTTAAATCTGATCAATACTACAACTTAAGAGTAATAATAGACCCACCTCATTATTATAAATTGGTCTCGCCGGCATCTTAATAATATTAACCAATTAACCAAGTATTATCAAACTAAGATCAGAAATACACTCTCTTTAATGTTTATGCTATTGGGACGGGTTAATCATTCAACGTAAACAACTGTGCAAAACACCAAGATCATATATTATTTTGTGTTACAGTACGCACAAGCTTCGATGGCAGCATATTTACATGAAAGAAAGGATCTTTTTTTGTGTAAATAGGTACATAATTGTACTCGAACCCCGGCCGAGTCATACCAAAGACTTATAAAAATGGTACTAACAGCTGTCACGCAAGGTGCTCAGCATGAAGAGGCTAGTGTCAGAACTGGTCGGCCTGGTGTCAGGATAATGTGACTGGGTTGGACATCATGCTACATGTCTGCGGCATGATGCCCCAGTGCTAGATATCACTATAAACTGCCACACTACAGACATGACTGAAATTTTGTTCAAGCTACATTAAAAATCCAAAATCACACTCACACACTCTCTCACGAGAATTTTGACTTAAGTTCTCATTTATTGCTCTCTGACGGAGTAGTCGGACTTTAGTTCTCAACAATATTATAGCTAAATCTGAAGTAGCCATACGTTATTTAATACTTTGTAAACATTTGGAAATTCTCACTCTGCGTCATTACTTTTGTACATAAATAAATATCCTCAATAACATTTATAGACAGTTTAAAGTATGTTTTTCTTTCGTCTTTTACGCTATCACTGCAAAAGAAACGAAATGCTTTAGCATCTCTATATTCACTTTTAAGTCTTTGGTACTACTTGTTTCAGCATATAATGTACGTGCGCTTATTCCCAGTGAATTACACAACATATTATTTTTCCTTTTTGAAAGATAAACCATATCTGACATATTTAATCTCATTCAAAGCTTGATCTGTGTTTTGTAAAATACCGTTGTTTTAGCTTGAAATTGTTTCAAAAGTAAGTAGGAGTTGTCCGAGAAGAATCTTACCCCATTATGTTCAACATCCATAAATATTTTACTAATGATCCTATATCCTAAAATTATATGATTACTTATTTAATAATCAAAATATCAACAATATCTAAAGCTCTCTCTAAAAGGTATTTTTTAATCCAAAGGAAATTTTTCCATGATTTTTTTTATACTTTTTTTCAGTGAAGCATGTTTACGGACTTTAGAGAAGTCACGCGTAACTAATGTGTTATTTTCACCTGATATTAAGGTCATTCGGTGTAGAATGTCCCTGATGTGGCCAAATACCCGAATGACCGTAATTATCTGAACCATCGACCCATCCTATAAAAATTTAAATAAATTTGTAATGCATACCTTTTATGAAGGCGGTGTTAATGTCAACCAGCCTTAAATGAACCTGCACCCCATCGATGTCAGGCACTTTAAGCACCTTATTTCCGTATTCTGTGCTTTTTCACCGTTGATAACCATTTTCATTTACAAAATCACTGGCAGTCATTGGTTCTGTAATAATTTTTGAAATCATTCAGTTGCATCATTAATCCGTGCTCCTGCATGTAATTTCAATGACAATTTCGATCATTCAGGGAATTATTCTTGGAATTTCAGGATCCGTGATAAAGCAATAGCTATGGATGGGAGTACTGGATACAGTTTCCAAACAGGGAAGATAAAAAATTTCACCATTATAGATTATGTATTATTTGGTCTTACGTTGGCATTGTCGGCCGCAATTGGACTTTACTATGCGATCAAAGATAGAAAGAAAAATAACACTAAAGATTTTCTGCTGGCTGGTGGCAACATGAATCCCATTCCTGTGGCCCTTTCTTTACTGGCCAGTTTTATGTCAGCCGTCACGTTGCTAGGAAATCCGGCTGAGATGTACAGCTATACGTTCATCTATTGGTGGATGGGAGTTAGTTATTTTCTAGTTGTTGCTGGCGCTGCCCATATTTTTATACCTGTCTTCTACAGACTCAGGGTTACCAGCGCCTATGAGGTAAGTTTGTTTATCTATCTATCTATCTATCTATCTATCTATCTATCTATCTATCTATCTTCCTTCCTTTCTTTCTTCTTTCTAACAAAAATTTTAAGAAGCTATGGCAATGTGGTAATTGAACTTATTTCCCTTTGAGAGTCATAATCCTTCTGGTCTAAATTATTCATTATGCACTGACAGTCAAATACAACCATGTGCATTTTCTCCGATAAATCACTGAATATGACAAGAATAAAGTTCATACATATGTTTTATATATGACTTCGAAACCCGTGGATGAAAGCTATCTTGGTATATATGATCATCTCGTGCTTCAAGTTTACAAATATATCGTTCCAAGAAACCTCCATAGCAACTTCTTTGAGTCATGACTTTTTTAGTCTTTCAAACGAAAAACGATTTTCTAACTATTCTTCCCAACAAAACTGACCTAAAAGCCTTAAAAAGTTACCCAAGTAACTACTAAGTGTAACCGGTTTTATATTGATAAGCTCTTTGTCTGTCTCTTTGCAAAAAGAAAAAATTGTTTACTGGAAGTATTTAAGTATTATATCTTAAACAAACAAACAAAGCCAACACTTTCATCATATTTAATTTAAAATGGCAAAGCCTAAAGATGAATGGTATTCTGTATATATACAGTAGATACAGTAAATTCTACAGGATAAAGCTGCTAATAACACTGATTTCTGGATTCACAGCTAAGTATTTAAGGCTATTCAGTACCGAAAATCGGGACCACGAGTGTGCGCTTTACACTAAAACAACCTCTTTATTATATATGCAGCCATCGCATGATAATGGCATTTCTGATATATATATATA
>JAECUM010031162.1:0-51958 GCA_016617855.1 Megalonaias nervosa
CTTGTAATATACCAATATGTATTTCTAATATTTATTTCATTATAATGACTCTTAGAATAAAATGTTAATGAGATGCATCCAATTTTTGTGCATATAGGTTTTCGGTTGTGAAGATTTACAGGGCGTATCAAAAACACTTATATCTTTTAGGGCAATGAAATAGTCTACTACCAATTTTAGGGCAATGAAATAGTCTACTACCAATTTTAGGGCAATGAAATAGTCTACTACCAAATTTTCACTTTATGGAAGGAAAATTCATTACCATGTAACTTGTAAGATTCAAAGTTACAATAACATATGTAACAGTTGAAGGCAGACTGGATGGCATAGCATCTAATCTCCAAATACACGATTATGCAGGTAATGGTCTCGGTATAGCTAAACATAAATCTTTATTGTTCTAAAGAAATATTAATGTAAACCTACTTAACTGCACAGTCCAGTACCCTAATGGTTTCGCACACAGTAGTATCTAAGCAGGTACTATATTGTTCCACAAGAAAAAGTTGATGTTTGTAAATAGTCGAGATTACTCTAAGCTGATTATACTAGTACCTTTAATTCGGGAGGATCAGTTATGTCAAATGTCGTCTCAGAGGGCAATTGCTTTGAATGACTGAAGATGCACAGGGTACCACACTATCTTAAATGAACTCATCTGATCTCATTACTGAGATTATATTGCCTTCCTTGGACAATATTCACGCAACCACTGCTGCATGTTCTTTCAGTTGTTAAGATAGTACATTAACGTAGCATTTACGAAGTTTGCAAAATTGTTTGTAAACCATCAAGGTTTCTTTTTCATAAAGGTTTGTGAGCTTCAGAAAAACGCAAAATCTAAAGGAAATCATAATTTATTTGGGTCTAGCTGATCTAATTGTAACTCATCCTTGGGGAACTTTTCCTGACGAATATAATTACAAAATGTACATGCATCTTGCGGGCCGAATGTTTGAGAAACTAAACTAAGGGCAACTTATAACCATAATGTTTACATAAGACGGACTGGCATAAGAATATCCACGTCATGGAGTATTTCACATTAGGTGTCCGCCAAGTATTTGTTTCTTCGAATCTGACCGTAGAGGCATATTCTGTGCAGAATTGTCTCATCCCCAATAGTTCTACACCAAGGATATGAATAACGATGAACAAGACAGTGCAAGAGAGAAAAACGGAAAATGTGAACAGCACCATGTGTCGGTGTTCCCTTGTTGCGTCTTTCTTCATGGATAACTTGAGGGTAGGTTTCCATTGAATTTTTGATCTTTTCTAAGTGACCGTTTATAGATGTGCGATGAATCAATGCCTTTCGCAGCTGTTCTTGTGTTCTCTACAATGATCAATTAAAAAGCGTAATAGAACATCATTGCCTTTATGTGCAATATAGTCGGCCGGTGTAGCATTCTCGTTGTCAACCTCGTGTATCATCTCGGGGTAAGTTTCTTCCAAGTATTTGGACATTTCAAAGTGACCGTTATAGCATGCCTCGTGGAGCAAGGTGGCTCCCTCTGCAGCCCTGCACAATGGATCTATTCCGCGATCAACTAGATAACGCAATACATGGACATTGCCACTGAGGGCTACATAATGAGCCGGCGTTCTCCCATTGCTGTCAACTTCACGAAGCATCTGTGGATAAGTAGCTACCAAGTACTTGATTATTTCTAATTGACCTTTAATACAAGCTATGTGTAGCAATGTCTCACCACATGCAGTTCTACAAAACGGGTTGGCCCCACGATCAATAAGAAGGCATAAAACCGCGACATTATGATGCAATGCGGCATAATGAGTCGGTGTTCTGCTCCGGCTATCTTCCTCATGTAGCATGTTAGGGTATTTCTCTACCAAATATTTTGTCATTTCTAACTGACCATATATGCATGCTCTGTGCAGTAATGTCTCTTTCGTAACAGTTCTGCACCAAGGGTCTGTGCCATGATCAATTAGGTAACGCAATATAGCGACATTGCCACTATGTGCAGCAGAATGTGCTGGCGTTCTCCTGTTCCTGTCAACTTCATACTGCATTTTAGGGTAACTCGCTTCCAAGTATTTTACTATTTCTAACTGACCGTAATATGATGATATGTGCAGCAGTGTCTCCTGTGCATCAGTTCTGCACCATGGATCTGCGCCGCGGTCAATGAAATAACGCAAGACAGCAACATTGCCGCTGTGTGCGGCATAATGTACAGGCCTTCTTTGATCAATGTCCGCGTCATTAAACATTTTAGGATAGGTCTTAAGCAAGTATTGAATCATTTCTAAATGGCCGTTAGATGAAGCAATGTGCAGCAATGTTTCTTCTCCAGTCGTTCTGCACCACGGATCAATGCCTTGATCAATTAAATATCTTAAGAGAGTGACGTTGCCAGTAACGGCTGCATTATGAGCTGCTGTTCCGTTTTCGTTGTCCTGTTCTTTCAGCATGGCAGGGTAGGTCTCAACCAAGTATTTAGACATTTCTAACTGTCCGTATATACATGCTCTATGCAGCAATGTTTCTCCTCCTGCAGTTCTGCACCAAGGATCTGTGCCGTGATCAGTTAGATAGTTTAGGAGAGTAACATTGCCAGTAATAGCAGCATTATGAGCTGCTGTTCCTTTTTCGAAGTCCAGCTCATTGATCATATTAGGATAGGTCCCTACCAAGTATTTAGACATTTCTAACTTTCCGTAAATACATGCGATATGCAGTAAAGTCTCACCTCTAGCAGTTGTACAAGACGGAGTTGTGCCTTGATCAATTAGATATATTAGGAGAGGAACATTACCACTGCGTGCAGCGTAATGTGCCGCTGTTCCGTTTTCACTGTCAACCTCAAGAAACATTTTAGGACATTCCTTAATCAAGTATTTAGTTATTTCTAACTGACCGCTAGAACATGCGTCGTGGAGCAATGTTTCTCCTCCAGCTCTTTTAAAGCACACATTCGCGCCATGCTCAATCAGATAGCGTAAGACAGTGACATTGCCGCTCTGAGCAGCATAGTGAGCAGGTGATGCCTTTCCACGATCCAATTCATGGAGCAATTTTGGATAGTTTTCTACCAAATATTTGGTAGTTTCTATCTGACCGTTATAACATGCTTCGTGGAGTAGTGTTTCTTCACCAATTGCTCTGCAGAACGGATTAGTGCCACCAACAATGAAATAGCGCAAGGCAGGAACACATCCAGCGAATGCAGCATAATGAGCGGGTGTTCTCTTATAGCTGTCCATGTCATCAAGCAACTTTGGATATGTCTCTACCAAGTATTGAATCATTTCTAAATTGCCTTTAATGGATGCACTGTGCAGTAATGTAACACCTGATGCAGTACTACAAAAAGGGTCCGTGCCATGATCAATAAGGTACTTTATGAGAGAGACATTGTTGCTCTGCGCAGCATAATGAGCCGGTTGTCTTTTCGAGCTGTCTTCTTGATGCAACATTTTAGGGTATTCCTTGACCAAGTATTTGGTCATTTCTAACTGACCGTAAATACATGCTTTGTGTAGTAATGTCTCATTCCCAGCGGTCCCACACCAAGGATTTGTACCACGATCAATGAGATAGCGTAGCAGCGTTACATTTCCACTGTGCACAGCATAATGAGCTGGTGTTTTCTTGGCGATGTCGACTTCATGTAACAATTTAGGATAGGTCTTAACCAGGTAATTAGTCATTTCTATTTGACCGTTAAAACATGATCTGTGCAGCAATGTGTCTCCCCCAGCAGCTCGGGACCACACATCTATGCCACTATTAATAAGATAGCTCAAGACAGCGACATTGCCACTGTGGGCGGCATAATGAGCCGGTGTTCTCTTATTGCAATCTACTTCATGTAACATATGAGGGTATGTCTTCACCAAATATTTGGTCATTTCTAACTGACCGTTAATGGATGCAAGATGCAACATTGACTCTTTCGTAGCAGTTCTGCTCAACGGATCAGCTCCTTGAGCAATTAGATATCTTAAGAGAGAGATATTGCCGCGAACTGCAGCATTATGAGCCGCTGTTTCGTTATCGTTGGTTTCCTGGTGCAACATTTTCGGGTAGGCATCTAGCAAGTATTTGGTCATTTCTAACTGACCGTTAATGGACGCACTGTGCAGTAATGTCTCTTTCTCAGCAGTTCTACACCAAGCATCTATGTCATGGTCAAATAAATATTTTAAAAGAGGTACATTACCACTGGCTGCAGCATTATGAGCTACAACTATTTTATCTCTATCCGCCATTTGGAAAATTTTAGGATATGTCTCAATCAAGTATTTAGCCATTTCTAACTGACCAGTATAGCATGCGTCAACGAGCAATGTCTCTCCTCCAGCCTTTCTGCAATGCACATCTATGCCACGATCAATTAGATAGCGTAAAACATCGATATTTCCGCTCTGAGCAGCATAATGAGCTGGTGATGCTTTCTCACAGTCCAACATATAAAGCATTTTCGGAAAAGTCTCTGCCAAGTATTGGGTCATTTCCAGCTGACCTTGATAACATGCTTCGTGGAGCAATGTTACTCCTCTGTCAGCTATCTTCCACGGGTCTGCTCCACGATTAATTAGATAGCGCAATATAGCGACATTACCACTATGGGTAGCATAATAAGACGGCGTTTTCATATAATTGTCAACGTCATGCAACATGTTAGGGTATGTATCTACCAAATATTTGACTACGTCTAACTGCCCATTAATGCATGCTATGTGCAGCAAAGTTCCGTCCCAAACAGTTGTGCAAAACGCGTTTGCGCCGTTATCAATCAGATACCGTAAGAGCACAACTTTTCTGCCGTGTGCAGCATAATGCGCTGGTGTTCTCTTCCATTTGTCTACCTCATGAACCATGCTAGGGTATGTCTCTACCAAGTATTTAGACATGTCTAACTGACCATTAATGCATGCTTTGTGCAACAATACCTCTTCCTCAGCAGTTCTACAATACGGATTAGATCCTCGATCAATTAGATAGCGTAAGAGAGCTACATTGTCACCGCATGCAGCATAATGAGCTGGTGTTCTGTTATCGCTGTCTGCCTCATGCAGCATTTCTGGATAGGTCTCAACTAAGTACTTGACCATTTCAATTCCACCTCCAAGGCATGACATATGTAGTAATGTTTGTTGCCTTCCTGTTTTGGGCAGCACGTGCATTATTCTATTTGTTTCATTTCCATCCTTGTTTGCAGTTAGGTTTGTTTGTACGAAATCTCCCAGCTCACAAACTGTTTTGAAAATATCCATATTGCCACCTAATGCAGTGCAAAAAAGAACATTATATCCATCTTCTGTTTCACTATTTATCAAACTGGGATATGTATCTATTAAATGATATGCCATATCCTTTTTTCCGTGACAGCAAGCATAATGCAAAAGATTCCAACCCATTGAATCAGTAACCAACGGATCAATTCCCAGTGATATAAGGAACTGCAAAATCCCCACGTGTCCACCCGAGGCAGCTGAATGACCGACAGTACGGTTGTAATTATCACATTCGTTGAGCAAATTTGCATTTCTTGAATACAAGAGTTTGACTATGTCAATCCGGCCGTGAAGACATGCAGTGTGAAGCAAATTTTCCTTATTTTTAGAGCTATAATTCATATCTACGCCACATTGTAAAAGAAATTCCATTGCCTCTACAGATCCACGTTTCACAGTACTCAGTAGAACATCATTGCTATCTATATTACCATGTTCCCATATTTTCTCGAGAAGGGAAATATCTTTGTGCACACATGATGCTTTTGCAGCCTTTGTATGAAATTGTGCGACTAGTTCCTTTTGCTCTGCAGTCATTTGCTTCATATCGTTTAGAAGCTCGTTGGCGAGATAGTTATTGTTTGCGTTCGCAGCATGCACCAGTAGCGAAGCGTTATTTTTGTCAGCCAAATTATGTACATCTCTACATTGTGTAGTAAACAGCTTTCTAAACTTTTCACTTGACCAGACAGTTGCTTCTGAAATAGCAGCAAACTCCTTGGGATCTTTTGACATCAATGCCACAACAAATCTTTTTATCAGAATCGTTTGATAACATGGTTGTAAAATTAACATATTCTCATTTGATATTGTATCAGCACTTTTGGATTCCTTCTGAAATGTACAGCAATGACAAATAAGTTCCAGTGGACAATAAAGCAGTGTTTCGTTTGGAAAGTATTCTCCGTATGAAATAAACACAGCTTCGGCGATGGAATCATGAACAAAAGAATATGACTCGTCACTGCCATTCACAGAAATGTACGTATCTGTTATAGATTTCATCGTATCTAGAATTTTAATTGGTGTAGCGTCACGGAGATATGACCTTAAAGTTGCAGGGACTTTGTCTTCTTGCTTGCCACTGCTTGTCTCCAACTCTCGTATTGATTGTAAAGTTAAATGTCCTTCGAAGGTCATCACTAAAACAAGGCAACCATAGATTATACTTTCGTGGTGGAGGAAGTGTTTCATTTCGTGCAATATTATTTCCCGAGGTTTAGAAAAAAGATCGAATAGTCTTGACTTCTCATTGAAACGCATTGCAGCTCTGCACAGTTGTGGAAATCCCACAGATGCTTCATGCATTTCACATAAATTTGATATTTCTCCTTCGTTTAAACTGAATTCTTTAAGGTACGTGTTTGCAAACTCAGTCTTTTCAGCGAGCTCACCATTAATGTTATCTAGATTCAAACATATGTCTATGGAAAACAGCAAACCAGGGGTATTCAATGTGGGTTCAAGTGTCGTCAGTATTTTCATGCACAAATGTGATTTAATTGTAAAAATCAGCACGTGTTTTCTCTTCTCTAAGCAGGCTGACATATATTTATACTCTTCTTTCCATTTCAATAATTCTCCTTCGTTCAACCCGTATTTTCCACACATGTCATCAACAACGATACCCAATGTGATAGAATAATCTACCAGTCTTCTCCATTCTTCAACGGTGGATATTATTAAAGGTTTTATATTTGAGTCATCTGTGATAATTTTGTTTAAGAGCTGATGTGCTATGTAGGTTTTACCTTGTCCTGATTTACCAGATAGTATCAGTCTCCTGTGTTGCTGCAGTATTGCATTCGCTTCTTTGTATCCTTGAGTTTCAACGAAGTATTTGTCCGAATGTGATTTGTGTTGATCTAGTAACAGCTGGCTCCAATCTAACAAAAATTAGAATACGTTTCTGCATTAATTTATCTGTATAGTTATTATTTTTATGTAATATTCTACCCAATCACAAAACATGCAATCATTCATGCCAGTATGTACTTATACAGTTCAAGGCATAGTAAGTTCACAACAAAGCAAACACATAACTAATAAAAGTTTTTATTAGTGGTATTCTATTATATCCGAGCACTCAAAATACAGACTTAGACTATACACATGAATTGAAAATATGATATGTAGGTGTTACCTTGCACTTATTTGCCTGAAAATATCAGTCTCTTATGTTGCTGCAGCATTACTAAACAAACCAGTTGAAAATTGAGAAATTTTGCAAACAGGAAAATGGGATTGAAAATAGAAAGAGAAAAAGGAGAGGAAATATAACAATACAATACATGTTTTGACTAGTAAGTATGTTTTACGGTTATCAATTATCAAGTCTGTGAATAAGAGAATTGTATGCACACATAATGCCTATATTTGTCCATTCAGATGTAGGATAAATTTAATGTGACAAAAGAGAGGGAAACAAGGAGGGCATAGCAGTGATACGATATAAAAGAGTACAGACGTGCTTGAAAAGTCTATGAACTATAAATATTCAATATGAGTGATCAGAAAGTCCAAACTTAATGGCATGCAGTAAACATATCAAAGTATCACTTGGATGCCTTGCTCTTTCCTATCATTTTTGAATATGCAAACTCAGCCATAATCTAAAAGCAAGGCGACATTTCTACTAGAAGGGAAGCATCTGTAATTTGGAACGATCTTTTACATATCATACCACTTTAAATATAAGTGACAATTATACAGAGCTCTTTATAGCAACCTCTATTAATTTTAATGGTGTTCTATACATAATTATGTATAGGAAGAGTGACGGTCAGTTTAAAAAACTGTTGCAAACATCCTATACCCCTGTAATAGAACTTCTCTAGAACGCACGTAGCCACCTTGTGTAGGAGTATTAGTATGTGGCTTAGTGATACATCAAGAACGTCTGGTCCAACAAGAACGTCTCTGAATACCTGTACATTTCTAAAAGCAACACACGCATTTTCCTCTACCCAGATTATACTATATTTATTGTACGTTGACCAGAACATACATGCTTTGGAACATTGTAAGCAACGTAACTGATATCTAAAAGTATATATTGTGATAAATGCAATAGACGTCAGATTGCTGATAAACGTATTTTATGAGTTTATAAAAAACTATCTGAATCAAGAAATAGCATGCATTTGTTACAAGGTTGGGTGGGATGCAAATGTGATGAAAGCTAGTCTTCCTTACAAACTGACGTTGCAAAAGATATAAATGTTTAAAACAGCTTAATAAAATTGAATGATACATTTCGTATTTGAAATTGATAAATACACAGATTTTATTCAATCTTAAAATTAGTAAATATTATAAAATCAATCTGCAATGATCGATTCGAAAAACTCGATATATAGAAACGACACAGTTTTATATATTTCTGAAAACTTTCAATAAGAACGACAGTTTGACACATTTCTGGAAACTTTCAATGGGGATGACACATGTTGGTATATTTCTGAAAAAGTTCAATAGCAATGACACAGATCAACATAGTTAAGAAAACTTTCAATGGGAATGACACAGTTTGACATATTTCTGAAAATGTTCAATAGGAATGACACAGTTTTTCATATTTCTGGAAACTTTCAATAGGGATGACACTGTATGACATATTTCTGAAAACGTTCATAAGTTTGAAAGGATTGAAGATAGTTTGCAATCTGCTGGAAAAACAGATTTTGAAATTGACAACTCGTCCGCCATCACTAATTGATAATGAAGACACTGTACGGCTAAACATTCCGGTTTTGTTAAGTCAGTCCAAAATCAACAACCTGATATCAAATGGACTTTTACCTGACCAAGTTGTTACTCAATAAATAGACTAACTTTTATGATTGAATGAAAATGAATTAACTTAAACAATAACATGAGCTGAAAGTTAAAGAAATAAAATATAACTAGGTAACGGAGATAGAACACTATAAACGTACGAGGAAGAGATATAAAACAGCAGACAAACTTTTAGATTGTTTAGAGACACGCATGGAAACAGTTGCAGCTGGGATATGTCGTTTATTTTACAGCCGAAACTCGTTAATCTGAAACAACTACTAGTACAGTTGCTCGGATGACCTTCAATAAACAGCTACTAGTACAGTTGCTCGTGTTATGTATATTTAGTTTAATTGTTTGTTAGTTAGCATTTTTATATTTTTATTTATTTCATTACATGCTGTTGTAATGTAACACTGTATATTGGATGTGACCTTGTACAAAATTGAATTCATTTCTGTTCGACCCAAATTACTTTTTTAAAAATTTTATTCTGTGTAAACAACTATTACATAGCTAAATTATTTTCTACGTGTATGTGATTAAAATCAGCATTATTATTAATAGAAGCAAATAGGTTCATTTGGGTCTACGTCTAGGTTTTGAAATTTCCTAAGTGAATTTTACATAATCCAGGTTACGGTTTTTATTTTATAAACATTAGGACCATTTTAAAAGATTATTTTCCATTTGGTAATGTTTTTTTTCTTAAAAATGCTAATTTTGACCTGAGGTCAAGTAGAGAACTGTACAATCGTGTAACCGAGATGATTTTTTTTTTCAGCTGTGCTTTAAGATCTAACACTTTTAAATTGTATTATAAGTTGTGCCCAGTATTTCATTTTTGGGTTGAATTTATTTCTTCAAATTATTGAATTCAAGTAATTATTTTCTCTGGAAATATAAAAGTGCTCTGATAAAATTCTTGGACTGAGACATTCACTGGAATTTATAGTGAATTCAAGCCTTGAATTATAATACCGTGATTCACCAAAAGGCCGTTGGCACTTGAAGACCCTACAACCTACCACAGAAACATTATTGTCGTCAGTTTTTTGGATTTATTCTGGACTTGTACTGAATTTTATTCTGGACTTTAAATTACTATGACTTGTGTCTGTAATTCTTGGATTATTTTGGGATTTAATTCGCAATACCGTAAGTTCTTTTTTCTCATTTTTATTTTGTATTCTAGGGAAATCAATTATTTGTCATCTTTTACAAAGCTTGTTGTCTTTTTCTCTTTTCTGTTACTTATTTTAAAAGCATAGGTTCGTAACACTCGGATGACCTTCAATAAATAGCTACTGGTACCGTTGATCGGATTACCGTCAAGAAATAGCTACTGGTACAGTTGTTGGGATGACCTGTAATAAATAGTTACTGGTATAATTGTTAGGATGGCCTTCAGTAAATAGCTACAGGTACAGTTGCTCAGATGATCGTCAATAAACTCAACACAAGGACTACATGAGTTGTTCTAAACGTTTTGAATGAAACGATAATACAAAAATTGGTTTTAAACAAGGATGAACTAGTAGCATCTGCTATCGCCAAGTTGAACCGTATCCACTTTTAAAGATTTGCATATAAAATGCCTCTTCATTTGCAACATATAGTATTTGGTGCTATTTCAAAATACATGTATTAGTAATAATAATAATAATAATAATAATAATAATAATAATAATAATAATAATACCAGCAGCAGTAATAGCAGTGGTATATCGCTCTTATATGAAAGAATAAGTTGCAAAATGTTCTTACCAATTACTCGGTCTTGTTCCTTTTTATCTACAAACGTTTTACCCTCTTTACCTAGAAAGAAAGGACATTCACATAAAACTGACGTGTTCCAACTCTCTCTCTCTCTCTCTCTCTCTCTCTCTCTCTCTCTCTCTGGATCGGTAAAACAAAAAAACTGAGACAGAGAGAGAAAGACAGACAGGCAGAATGAATAGGAGAGAGAGAAAGAGAAAGGGAGATTAGAGGATGCAGAGTGGAATCATTTTGGTCAGTATCAGAGGTAATTTAAGCATAATAATGTATTCTGTTACGAATATGTAATTAAATTGCTTGTGTGTTAGTTTCATTTTTTTTTTAATTTTATTTATGTTTCATTATATTTTATTGTAATGATAATTTTATTTGGATTTGAATCTCTTTTCGAAAAATTCACTTGACCTGATTAGAACGTAACGGTTGCTTTATCACTATTTTTAGTTCACCTTGGTTGAGACGTGTGTAAAGATTGAACGATAACGATTGGCTATTACCATGGTCATGTTCGGCCCACGTGTTAGCCATGTTGTAAACAGCCTTTCCTTTTTTTATTTCCAGTGTGAGAATCTGATTCTTAGATAGGACTATTCTTGCCTCCGTGATAATTGGCACTTTGTACCGTGCTGTTCAAATTAGTGATCACGTAACCCGTCATGTGAGCCACCATTTGGTCTAAAATCGCGGCTTAAAGCAGCCATTTGCTAGTAGATCTATTGAGTCGTATTTTTTACACCGTCAGAGTTCGAGGTGTTTTATTGTTGATGCCAGTTTGTTCTGAAGTTCATCTATTTTTTGCAATTTAATAATTTATTCTCTAGAAAACTACGCAAGTGCTCTTTTTTATAAAAATTCTGGGACAAAGATATTCAGTGGAAATTTATTCTGGAATTCTCAACGGGAACATTATAAATTGTGATTCAACGAGGAACTGTTGCATTCTCTACAACGATCTCATCCTACGTCATCGCCTTCCATATTGCTTGAACTTGCCAGACAATACGATCTTTCTGAAGCAAAAGCTTCCTTAACGAAGCAAGACATTAAAAACATTTTGATTCAGTATTTGGTAGAGAAAAATCTTTTCGATATAATTGTTTTGGCTTCGGTCAGTAAGTCTGTGTCAGACTCTGACATCAAAGAAAAGGAATTATAAATGAAATACAAGATGGAATTGGAGTTAAGGAAACTCGAGCGTCAGAAAGAGGAGAGATAGACAAAGATAAACAAAAGCTTTATGAAAAAGAGGAGAGAGAGAAACAATTGCAGTTGCAATTAGAAGAGAAGCAATTGTAATTTGAGAAAGAGGAGAGAGAGGCAGGAGAGGTAGAAAGATAAACAAATACAGTTACAATTTGAAGAAAGAAAGAAAAAAAGACAAATAGAATTTCATAACGAACAAATGAACGTACAGATGCAAAAAGAGAAGGATGAGGAAGTTCAAATTCGGTTAAAAGAATTAGAGCTGGGAAAATGAAAACACTCCCCAACTTTTGATGTTTACAAAAATATCATGTTAGTACCCCATTTTCTGGAAAACGAAGTAGACAGCTATTTTCGTTATTTTGAAAAAGTTGCTGAAAATATGAAGTGGCCAAGGGAGTACTGGACTCTATTATTACAATGTTTACTTACTGGTAGAGCTCGTAATATTTACATTTCACTGTCACTACAGCAGAATGCTGATTATGATGTGGTTAAGGACTGTATTTTGAAGGGTCATGAGTTAGTCCCCGAGACTTATTGGTAAAAATTCAGGAATTCTAGAAAACCAACTCACCAGACCTATGTCGAATTTGCATGGGTAAAAGCACAACAATTTGATACGTGGTGCTCTTCTAGAAAGGTCAATAAAGATTACGAAAGTCTCAGACAACTCATATTACTTGAAGAGTTCAGGAACTGTGTCCATAGTGACATTAGGATGCATCTTTACGAGCACAAGATCGAAACCTTGGAAAATGCTGATAGTGCTGCTGATGAGTATTCTTTAGCTCATAAAGTTTATTTTGTAGCAAATCTTTCACTCACCAGTCTATTGGTAGAAAAGTATTTCAGCCTAATACGGCTCCATCTAAAACTCAATCTGGCACAAATTTTAAAAATCAAGCTTCCGATAAACTTGATTCAAAGTCCTTGTCTATTCCTACATGTACCTATTGCAAGAAAAAAGGACACGCAATTTCTGATTGCTTCAAATTGAAATATAAGCATCAGAATCAAGATAGACCTATTCCAAATGCCCTTATTTCTAAGAGGTCAAGATTACGGTCATGTATTGAAAGCAATACATTTGTTGGGTCTAATAAACCCCAGTCTGATTTTATTATGGAGAATTATGAACCATTCATTTTGAAGGGTTCTATATCACTCTTGGGTGATTTGGTCAATCCTATCCCTATTCAAATTTCAAGGGATACAGGAGCTTCTCAGAGTCTTTTATTATCAGGTACTTTGCCTTTTTCTAAGAAGTCCTGTTCTAATGAGAGTGTTCTGATTCAGGGAGTAGAGTACGGCTTTGTTAATGTTCCTTTCCATTCTGTAAATTTGTCATCAGACTTAGTTTCAGGACCTATGACAGTCGGTATATTGTATTCTTTACCCATTGAGGGCATTCATTTATTGCTAGGCAACGACCTAGTTGGAGACAAGGTTGTGGTTAATCCATTTGTAACTGACAAGCCTTCTTTCGATCAGAAAGTTGATCCTATTGAAAAAGAACTCCCTGATTTATACCCAGCTTGTGCAGTTACCAGAGCTGTGTCAAAGAAAGCTCTTGAGAATGATTTTGAGAAGGAAAGTATTCCTTTAGCTAACACATGTATTGGTCAGGCTTTTGATGGGGTCACTTTCACGCCTAATGTGGATCAATCGAAAGGCATTGATCACAGTGATCTTCTTTTAAATACTCATTCTCTTTTATCTAATCAGGGTGACAAACGACAGTCACTTGTCGTCGAACAGGAAAAAGATCCTGAGATCTCCTGTTTGTTTCAGAGGGCCATTAGTGAAACTGAAGCCACTTAAGTACCTGTCTGTTATTTCATTAAAAATGGAACTCTTATGAGAAAATGGAGACCTCCCGAGGTACCTGCCAGTGTCGAATGGTCAGTGAACTATCAGACTGTAGTACCTAAATCTTACAGACAGGAAATACTTAGCTTGGCCCATGAAACTTCTCTGGCTGGTCATTTAGGGATAAATAAAACTTATAACAAGATCTTGACTCACTTTTATTGGCCAAAAATCAAAAGTGATGTTTGTAAATTTTGTAGATCTTGTCATACTTGTCAAATGGTAGGAAAACCCAATCAGAAGATATCTAAGGCTCATCTGCAGCCTATTCCTGCATTTGATGAACCATTTAGCAGAATTATTGTAGATTGTGCTGGTCCCTTACCTAAGACCAAGTCGGACAACCAATATGTGTTGACCATTATGTGTGCGTCAACAAGATTCTCAGAGGCTATTCCTTTGATGAATATTAAAACCAAAACCATTGTAAAACCTTTGGTAAAGTTTTGTTTTACTCAATTTGGCCTACCTAAATCTGTCCAATTGGATCAAGGGTCAAATGTTATGTCTGGAATTTTACAGCAAGCTATGCACGATTTAGGCATTCAACAATTTAAATCTTCTGCTTACCACCCTGAGAGCCAAGGGGCTTTAAAAATATTTGATCAGACTTTGAAGAATATGATTCGGTCATATTTTTTGATACGAGTAAAGATTGGGATGAAGGCATTCATTTACTTTTGTTTGCTGTTAGAGAGTCCGTTCAAGAATCTTTAGGATTCAGTCCCTTTGAACTAGTTTTCGGACATACTGTGCGTGGACCATTGAAGTTGTTGAAAGAGAAACCTCTTTCTAATGAAGATACTGAAATCAATCTTCTTGATTATGTTTCTGATTTTAAGTATAAGTTTTCAAAGGCTTCTGAGGTCGCAAGAGGAAATCCGCACTCTACTCAGTTGAAAATGAAATCAAGATATAATAAAAACTCAAGGGATAGGAGTTTTCAGCCTGGTGATAGAGTTATAGCTCTCATGCTCATTCCACAAAATCCCCTTCAGGCCAAGTATTATGGTCCATACACGGTTGAAAAGAAAGTAAATGATTTAAATTACATTATAAATACTCCTGGTAGGCGAAAATAAAAACAACTTTGCCACATTAACATGTTAAAGGACTATATTGAAAGAGATATCCAAGTAAATCATGCAATTAATTTAGTCGTACCTGTCCCACAAACTGAGGATTTAAGTGAAGAAATTCAATTGAACTCTGTTGATCTAAGAGCAACAAATCTTCAGAATTTGGAAATTATGAAAAATCTGGACCAGAAACTTTTACATTTGCAACAACAAGGAAAGAATGAACTTAAACAGTTATTATTCGAATATGAGCACTTGTTTCCAGATAAATTCTAAACGGGAACATTATAAATTGTGATTCAACGAGGAACTGTTACCTTCTCTACAACGACCTCATCTGAGGTCATGGCCTTCCATATTGGAACTTCATAGAGATTCGAACCTGGATTCAATTTGAACTGTTTATTGATAGGACTTATATTTTTCAATTCCAGGATTAAATTTAGGATTATATTCACAAACCGTAAGTCCTATTTTATATTTTTACCTTGTTTTCTAGGGAAATAAATTATTTTGTTAAAATTTACAAAGCTTGTTGCTTTCACTCTTTTCTGCCTACACGTAACAATTGGATCAACTGTAAATAGCCTGGTATGTTTCAATTACTCTCTGTTTATTCGTTATTTTGCTTGGCTTTTTAATAAGAGTTTGACATACTCGCCATTGATCCAGCATGGCAGCCTTTACAGCATTCAGAACACTTGCCACACCATATTTGTATAGTTCGCTTTATTTAATCTAAATTTCTCTATTCTAGTCCTAATCGTGTATTTATTTAGTTCATATAACTGCTGCAAATAAAAGCTCATAAAATGAACTAGAGTGAAAGCTGCCAACAGAATTTGGCAGAGCTACATTATTACATTATGAAGAAGATACACTCAGTAGGAATGTAAGGTGGTGAACTCTCGTTCAATGCACGGCTTCTTGTAATTAATCTTACCTCGATTAGAAATGTTAGTATGTTAATTATTATGTAATAATAATAATAAAATAGATGTATTTTATGTTCTAGATCCAAATTACATGATTTACATCAACCATATGTATTGAAATGTACTTGAATATTATTTTTTTGTTCAGAGAAAATTTGGCACACGTTTAAGACAAATTTATAGATATGTTTGTATACCAAGGATGCATCATGATTATATATATATATATATATATATATATATATATATATATATATATATATATATATATATATATATATATATATATATATATATATATATATATATATATATATATATATTCGATAGACAATAGAGGCAAAGAATAATATCAAACATGGAATTGGTGAAGATATTCTTTCAGATTGCTTTATACTTTACTGTGGAAGGTTTCTGTACAGTGTTTAATGGTTTTAAATGAAAATTATTCTGTATCTTATCCTTGTCTTGAAAATAAATTAATAATGTGCAAAGCAAATTTCAGTGACCTCATTTCAATTGAGACTTGATCTGAGAACGGCTGAAACATTTCAGTATCTAAATCTTGCCAGAGTTTCCATAAGAAGTTTTTTTTTAAAGAAAACAACACAATTATTGATAAAAATTTAACACTATCATGTCTGCTTTTCACAACAGAGTAAATTATTAAGACACCATTTTTATATAAATATAAATTACAACACTTAACCAAAATACCATGAACGCATCACGATAATGTTTTCGTACAAACGAAAGAACATGGAAGTGGTAAACTAATGTGAGGCTTGAGCTACATTATGCCTTATATTAACTGCATTAAAATAAAGGAAAAACGAAATTAAATAATAAAACAAATAATACTCCTTTACACACACAATATCCTTAATAAATGCGTATTGCAATCTCATTTGTTAATTTAGTTAACATATCAATCAAACAATATTATTCAGTACTAATAGGACTATACCTTTTTAAACCATTAAAACATAACTTAATAAGAGCTGAAACCAAATGAAAATTCAGAGATGTGAATATTTTACAGATGTGCACTTTGTTCTGACAAATGGTCTAATGTATAACTAGCTAATACTGACTCATTTCACTATGGACGATATGTTTAATTCGGATATAGGTGAAGTGGTACGGTATGACAAATATGTTACAAGAGTATTCATTACAACTACAAGAACAACAAAAGCAACAGCAAAAATAACAACAACAAAATAAATTAGCCATTAACTGCGAAAAAGAAAGATAAGCATTAGAAATTATGGTTACAGTTAGCGTTGACTGAAAAATGTTCCAAACTTGCGAGTTGCAATATAATATTTATGTCCTTTTCCATAACATTTATCCATTTAAAACAGTTTCGTTTTAGTTCATATTAGTGAAAACAACAGTGACGCACGTAAAAGCAACGCATTTATTTCACCTATGTTAAACATAATCCCAGATACGAATAATATAATTTTATATGTGTGAAAACATCTCATATGTTGAAAATTAAAGTGAAAAAGACCTTACTAGCATTTAACAAATTCTAAATTAATTTTACGTCTGAGGAAATAAGTCCTTGCCACTTAAGAAAAAGAGAAACACCTATATATAAATTATTTAATGTAAAGATAGAATTTCACATTTTCGAAAATGAATTTGTCATATATTTAATAAGCATTTATTTTACACAAGTAAGATTCTTTTTCAAATATGTAATATATATATATATATATATATATATATATATATATATATATATATATATATATATATATATATATATATATATATATATATATATATATATATATATATATATATATATTACCGTTCTGAAACCAGTAATTAATTCGAAAACGATTTGCCAGTACCCTTTTCCAGTTTGAATGTCATCTTGAAATCTGTATGGAACGACGATCGTAACTTTAAGTCTCGCATTATAGATAGATGACACAAATTAAAAATCTTACATAATTTTGTTCATGTCAACAATACACACATTCCGTACCTGTAGTAGGATCTCTATTTTTGTACAGAAGGTATCTATAGTGTTTAAGTTTAAAATACATTTATATTTTAATTCATCTGTAATAAAAGTGCAATCTGAAATAATGATTTTTTATTTCGGTTTCCACATGTAGGAGGACGATGAAATGTTTTGTCACGTTTTATGTTATGCAACGGAATGACTTTCTACTAGTAGCAGATTGTTTAATAACCTTGTCTCCGAACATTGTCACACTTTTGTCCTTCACAGTATGGCCATAGCGATCAACATTCTGTCCAGACGGACTTAACTTAAGCTCGATATAATTATATAACTAATGATTCGTAACCATTCCTAATTGTGGACAAAGACTATGATATTATATGTTTAAAATAAAAATTCGCAACACTAATTAAAAATAACAGCGTAATAAAGATCCAAAGAACATAAAATATGCGATGTGTGCTTACTCAGGGTGTCCAACTGTTTCCTTACTTCAGATATTTCTAAAATTGAAAACAATCAATGTCAGCATAAATGAAACAGCGAATAACATAGAAATAGTTCAAAGGAAATAAAGAGAGCAAAATAATACAACTACCTGTGTTTAAAATACATACAAGGTACATATGGACCTATATGATAGGGTAAAGATATGGTACAGACCTTAGACGATTGATGATCATAAATAATCTTGCATTAGTCTGCCAAGTACTTTTCAGAATAATGTGTTAAGGACAAATTAATGCTACTATTATTAACGCTAATTTTGTTTGTTTGGGGTGTAACGGCGCATGATAGACTGTACATGGCGGCCTCATGATAGGCTGTACATGACAGTCATACTAGGCTGTACATGGCGGCCTCGTGATAGGCTGTACATGGCAGTCATGATAAGCTGTACATGGCGGCCTGTATAGCTGGTGGAGGAAGAACCCGGGGAAAAAAACCGGTAAGAACCACCTACCCATAGGAAGCTGCTAGTAAGCTTTCGAACATAACGACACTGAACGAGTCAGAGACGCAAATCCGCGCAAAGTTAAGATGGCAGTGATCGGTAAAGTCGAGCGCTTTAGACCACTCGGTCACCCGGAGTCTCACTAACAGTACTACTACTATTGCTACTACTACTATTGTTACTACTACTACTACTATAGTATTTTAATAAACCTAGAGTATATGCTTTTTTGATTGCATCCATTGATTGCTTTATTAGAATTTGGTAATTATTAGTTTGATGAATGAAACCAGTGTGGGGAAGATATATCTGAAACCTAGTTATTAAGTCATATGCTAGGACCAGACGTCATGATGTACAGTATTCACGTCAACTTTTGGTTGCATGGAGTATTTCGTAAAATGGACCCTCCGTAAAATATTTAGAGTAAGGAATTCTTGGGAGTGTTTTAGGTGTTCTCATTCAGTAATCTGCAACAGGAATAATCTCTTGCATTTGGTGCATGGCATAAAGTTACAATCTGGCCTCAAACCTCATTTAGCTCCAATCTAGGTTGACCAAACTCGGGAAGATATCTCTAAATAATAGTACAAAGTTCAATGATGCGCTTCACAGCTGACTTGCTTATATAGGGTAGACTTCAAAGCTTATAAAGCTGTGTATATGGTTACAGTTGCTAAAGACAGCGATATGTAAAATGTCATTTGATTACAAGGCAGACAAGCACCCATTTTTTTTTTACTTCCTGAGGCCATCAACGGCTTAGAAGGCTTACTGATACGTCAGACAAATGACAACCGGAACATAAAATAACCCCCCCCGACCCCCCCCAAAATCCCCCCAAATGCCCCAAACATGCATGTGTGAAGATAGGTTCTCGTGGCTGTTATGTCATCAGTGATCAGAGGAAAGTCTTTTGTGGTATTCGCGCATTTTGAGATGACAACAAACGTTGTCTTGAGGTCCTTTGAGACGGGGGAAACAATGTGCCGCATGCCATGCTTACGCAAAGTTGTTTGATTCGCTCGGTTGGGAGACCCCTTACATGTATAAGTATTAGCGTGATGTGGTATTTGCTTTCAATAATAATGAGAATTTGAGATCTCTATTTTTTATATTCATTTATACTAGATAAGTCCTTAACATTATGAAACAAGCAACAACGACACAACAAATTTATTTCTGTCAACATTAGACGGTTCTTGTAGATTTTTCGTCGTTTAAGAAAAAAAGGTAAAGATGACGTCTAATTTATCCTTGCTATAAATTACATGACAGTCCCCAAAATGAGAGAAAGGCTGTCATTAATTATCGCTTTTCGATTTGTACAAACCAAGGGAATCAATGCGTTATTGACTATAATGTTTAATTGACTGGTTATGGTTGAGGTAGTAAGTAATTTTACTTAGCAAGCTCTGTGCAACCAGACTAACACTAAGGACAAAGAAACAATATAATTAACTTACGTGCAAGGTATTATGCTATTGGGAAAATAGTGCAGGACTATAGCTAAGAAAATGTAGCCAGTCATATCTGACTGCATGCATATTTGACTGCAAGCATGTAGCCAGTCATATTTGACTGCTAGCATAGTCGTACTCATGCCTCTTAGATATCTCTCAGAACACGTTATTTGCACATGTGCATTAGTATGTACTGTAATACTATTTGAACAAGACTGGCATCTCGTTGTCATGCGGTTTGGACTTTGCAGATGATTGGAAGCCAAGACATAGGATCTTCATTAATGGGAATTCATGTCATATTCAAGGAAGATATTTTTATCACATCACATGAAAGTATGACTGTTGCTTGACAAATGTCCGGTGCTGAAAAAAACTCCCATTATTTCTTCTGCCGAAGGAAACTATGCAAAAGCTTCGAATGGTCAGACCTAAAAGTACCTGCAAATATTACATTCCTTTATTTTTTGAACACATTCAGCTAGTATTATGTGTTATGTGGAATTTATACTTTCAACATATTCACAAAATATACGTTCAACGTATTGACAATATATATCAAGCTGAACATACAAGACTATACCATAATATGCACATGCATTCATTACGAAGGGGGGGGGGGACGGAGTCATTTTTGTCTTTTCGAAATTAAAAGTTTCATTTCATTGGTCTTTTTCATTGTTCATTAACAAAATGGCATGATAAAATTCAATTAACGTTTAATGTATGCAGTTTCTTTATATTTTCCGAATTGATTTCGAAAATATATTCTCTCTCTCTCTCTCTCTCTCTCTCTGATTGTGATATACAGATCTATTCGACCGGAATCTAGAGACAGCAAATGGATGTCATTAATCGTCATTCAACTCTGTAAGGCATATCTGTTGGAATGATCTTGAAGCACGCAGTAAACATGGGGTACCAGAATAATAATAATAATAATAATAATAATAGATTTTGTTTCTTGAGACAAGTGACCGATGGATTAAAACTAAGGACAGAAACAGTGTAGTTATCTTACCTTGCACAAGCTTTGAGACTGTGTCTGACATTTGCACTAGATTCATAGTAGTTGCTAAAAAATACGCAAACGTTTATTCTGATTTATATCTGCAGAAAACTACTCGTTAATAACGATAAAGATACCAACTCTGACATGAAATATTGTGTAATATTAATTCAAATTGGTTAACGGTTCTGTATTGCCGTAAGACTTCCTTTGTGGATATAATGATATATTTAATGATAGTACTAGTAATGGTGCATATTAAAAAAAAAGGTCACGTTTATTACGACCACGATACATTCTATGCAGACTTCTTATTAGACAGTCTTTTGGATGTCGGATGTCAAATGTATCTGTGTGTTCTTACAAAATTTGTGATAGAGAAAACTAACTTGAATGTATCAAAGAAACGTTGTATAGTCTAATATCATTCTCACAATGCTACTATTGCTACAACAACTGCTACTACTACTACTACTACTACTACTACTACTACTACTAATAATAATAATAATAATAATAAGAAGAAGAAGAAGAAGAAGAAGAAATTTAAATCGTAATGATGATGATGATGATGATGATGATGACTGGTATTTCACAAATTAAGTCACATACAACGCAAGCGCAGACAGAGAAAGTATATTTTAAAGCACAAATTATGCTTACTTTTCCTGAAATCTCCATATTCTTCAGTAAATTGCTGCAAAGCCAGTTTCACATCATAGTCTATGTAACAGAAATATCATCTTCTTACCGATAAATACAATATATATATATATATATATATATATATATATATATATATATATATATATATATGGTATATATATATATATATATATATATAATTTTGACCTGCATGTTGCTGAAAATGAAAGTATATTTATTATCATAACTTACTGATTTTGGAGAGACATAAATTGCTTACCATGAAGTTCAATAAATTAATCTAGTCCCCACCCCCTCTCTTAAATTACATTTCATGAAGGAATTTAAACTGTTCTTTAGTGTTAGACAATTAGATTGCATGGGTTATCCAGCTGTTAGACATCTAGACTACGTGGATGTTCTTATACCATATTTATTTGTTTGTTTTGGTCCTGTTTTTGGTTTTGGTCCTACATCGCTTAATCATCAAAGGCCAAGACTTTTTTCAGCCAATATATATTTGAGCCCCTAGTGATAAAATCGGGCTAATAGGCAGTGTATTCATTCCAAGCTTCTTGTTGAGAAAGTTACATTGAATTAATGAGCTTGATTCATTAGAATAATTATCATGTTTCATATATCTTTGTGTCAGTTTGGTACAAACAACTTATAACAAATTTGATCCAACTAAACGCCAGTCCGAACACGTATGCATATTATAGGGTAAACGCAATGTACAGAACAAATATAACTGCCATAATGCAAACATAAAAAAGGTTAAATTACCGCTCCGGTGGCCGCAGAGGTTAGAACGTCCGCCACGGATGCGGGAGGTCGCGGGTTCAATATCTGGCCTAGTCATAGCAAAGACTTATAAAAATGGTACTAGCAGCTGCCTCGCTTGGTGCTCAGCATTATGAGATTAGTGTTAGGACTGGTCGGTCTGGTGTCAGGATAGTGTGACTGGGTGGGACATGATGCTACTTGTCCAGCGGCGTGATACTTGCATGATGGCATTTAATATGACCATTATCATTAGTTTGATGATTATCATTATTGTCATTATTTTCACCACATTTGATTTTTACTAGTACTACCACTATTACCAAGACTACTACCACCACTACTTCTACTACTATACATAATAATAATAATAATAATAATAATAATAATAATAATAATAATAATAATCTTCTTTTTATTCTTCTTCTTTTTCTTCTTGACCGCTCCGTTGGCCTATGTGGTCAGAGCGTCCGCCACGGATGCTGAAGGTCGCGGGTTCGAAACCCGGCAGAGTCATACTAAAGACTTACAAAAATGGTACCAACAGCTGCCTCGTTTGGCGCTCAGCATTAAGAGATTAGTGTAAAACTGGTCGGCCTGGTGTCAGGATAATGTGACTGGGTGGGACATGATGCTACATGTCTTTGGCATGATGTCCCCAGTGCTAGACATCACAATAAACTTCCACACTGCAGATAACGTAGCGATATGACTGAAAAATTGTTACAGCTACGTTAAAAATCTCCCTCTCTCTCTCTCTCTCTCTCTCTCTCTCTCTCTCTCTCACACACACACACACTCTTGTTGTTGTTATTATTATTATTATTATTATTATTATTATTATTATTATTATTATTATTATTATTATTTGTTGTTCTTGTTGTTGTTGTTGTTTCCGGATATCCTGATGATAAACTTGCTAAATTGTTTCCACAGAGATTTGTCTCTGGTCTATGGTTTATATTGAGAAGTTTAATGACTAATAATGTATGGCCTATCGAATGGCCTAACGTATTATTAGTATCACATTCTAGGAATTCATTCTCTGTAAGTTATTTTCAATTCTTGAACTTTGCTTGATTTTATATTTTATTTAAATAAATTTATATTTTGGAAAACTTGAGTGCTTGTTGGGTTTCTTTTAAGCCCCTAGACGAAGCATCTACGATATTTTACTTTTCCTAATGCTACCCTCTTTAGTGATGTAGGAACCTTGAAATTTTATTCAGTGTACATACGTCAGCATCCAATTATTTTGCAACGAAATTAAAGTTCAGTAAATAATTATTCAAGTTAGTTGTAAGTTCTTTTCAAGATACCTTGAACCTATTTTCAAGTCAAACACATCTTAAACAGAATGTATATTTACTGAGTTACGTAATTTCAGCCTCGTTTTCTAAATCTTGAAACATCTTCTCTCTTCTAACGCTGTCCTTGTAGAAAGTAATACGCCTAAAGGTTTTCAAGCTAGAACTGAATTATAAAGCAATAATCAAGAGGTCATGGAAATACTTAATGTTTATATGAAATAAAATGTGCTGGGATTTCATTTGCGTGTGCAACGTTACCCGAGATGGATTTATTTACGTTTTAAGTTATTTATTTCAAAATACTGAGTTCAGTTCACCCAAAACTGCACGAGCAAAGTGCTAGCAGAAGGAAACCTCACTAAATTACACTCTCTGGCCGGGTTTTCATACTAACCATGATAATTATGCAGTGAAGGCAAACAGTTATATCACAGCACACGACAAGTTCTGTCAGTACGCTGTCCACTTTAGGAGCAATCGTCAGCTGTATAGCTAATGATGGATGATTTCGGAGGTGTGCTGAATTCGGAGATTATTGACATGATTTTGGATGTAGAGCTAAGGTTTCGGATGTAGATCTGATTTTAGATGCTGAGCTGAGATTTTGGATATAGAACTGATATCTTGGACTTGGAGTGATAGGGCTCTTAGGAGTTTCGTATAGCATGAATGTTGCTGATGGAGATGACGTTGATTTGGAAGAAGATAGTTGTTTTCTTGTGGCGTCGGACATGTGCTTCGTGACAAGTGTGACACGTTTGTCTGCAGCGAATAAGGGGCTTCTTTAGTGATCAATCGGCAGACTGCTTTGTCGCTTTATGACTAATCGACAGAGCGGTGGGACAGTAAACACTTTGTGGTCGTCAGCTGGACACCACGAGTTATATGTTCCATTGTTAAATTACTCCGTATAATTCTTTGAGTTTTAAATCATATCAATACATTCAGTATCACTATATGAACCAATATTATATATATATATATATATATATATATATATATATATATATATATATATATATATATGTATATATATATGCTGCTATATATATATATATATATATATATATATATCTTGCTTGCGAATGAGACATTATTTTAAACTGCGGAAGAACTTTTCTTGCTACAACCACGATTTTACGTCGGTCAGCCTGCTTAATTTCCACTTATCGGTAACCCGAGATCAGATCTAATGTCGACAACATGTTTATGCACGAACACTCAATCATGCCTATCATCGAATATAGGAAGATGGAACGCATCTTTCTCGATAAGCTAATTCAGAACTCTATAGTTCATGCAAAATCTGTTCTTCTAGTTATTTTTTAGGCAGGATTCGAATATGTAAGGCATTCTCTGTCTTGACAGAGTGTTTTATCAAATATGTCCTACCCAAGTCATCAACAGCTGTACAAAATTCTTTTGGGCTGGGTTAGAAACCTCTCCTTGATCTCTAGAATACCTCACACAAATGTGATGGCAAATTGCCGCTCGAATACTTGATGGAACATTCGGCATTTTGCGTCGATAGTATTGCAGCGGCTTTAGCACACCAGCCTTCAAATGTACAACATGCCTCGTCGGATTGGCACCGTTCCGTCTGTCGTAACAACTGCAAGTATTTTATCATGACGAAACAGCGATAGAGACTCTAGTAGTGATTCTGCACCAGCCTCCCACAGCCAACATTCGCCATCCATCCTTGAGTTATGATGTCCCTCCATGTCGGTACACTTACGCTCTCTGTTAACGTAATACAATGACAACCCCATCGATCAAGGAAGATAACACAGCAGCTTCATTCACTGCATCGGTAAAGTTCATCACGTAATGTTTTTGTCGCTTTTAGGAGGAACGCAAAAAAATCAAAGCAAAGAATTCAGTCAGGCCTAATGTTAGTTACGACTGAAACATACCGTCTTTTGACGCATCTCCAATCCATCAAGAATTCAGTCAGGCCTAATGTTAGTTACGACTGAAACATACCGTCTTTTGACGCATCTCCAATCCATCAAGAATTCAGTCAGGCCTAATGTTAGTTACGACTGAAACATACCGTCTTTTGACGCATCTCCAATCCATCAAGAATTCAGTCAGGCCTAATGTTAGTTACGACTGAAACATACCGTCTTTTGACGCATCTCCAATCCATCAAGAATTCAGTCAGGCCTAATGTTAGTTACGACTGAAACATACCGTCTTTTGACGCATCTCCAATCCATCAAGAATTCAGTCAGGCCTAATGTTAGTTACGACTGAAACATACCGTCTTTTGACGCATCTCCAATCCATCAAGAATTCAGCTTAACCATGATTTTCAAATTGTCACGGGAAACAGTGATGAATTGACAATTAGCATTGATGAACTGTGACATTAGTCCATTAGGTATTTCCGCTTGCTGATGAAAGAAACAGCGGGTCCCGTATCCGTTCTTGAGTCACATAACATCCAAGCTTGGTGCATTCTGTTTTCCTTTCCTATAGCCTCTCTTACACTCGTCGCTCTTATTGCATCGATCACTATCTTTGTTTAAAGGCTTGGTAAATTCCTGTTAGTAATGACCTCAATCATTGCAGTTTCGCCGATGGACTTGGGAGCACCTGGCATCATGTTACTTGTATTATTTTTGACGCCGCTTGTCTACTCCTTTTTTATGCTAAATTTCGCCTTTGGTTCTATTAATATCGTTAATATTGCTTCGAATTGGTCAGTAGTATAGTGGGATACCGTACGGACAATGGGAATTAGCATTACGGGACCCTATTTTGTACTATACGGACAAGATTTATACGGACAAAATATTCACCCTGAGACACTATACGGACAATGGGAATTTGAACAGGTAGGATGACGTCACGGTACTGGACACTTGCAACAATGTAGCAAGCACCGTGACGTCATGCCACCTGTTTCATTTCTATGCAACGTTTTATGCATTCGCGTCCGTGTCAGTGAATAGTATTTATAGGTTACTGCATTTGTATGGGAAAATATGAACGAATTTCTCGGATGGCTATACTGCACGACCTTGGGAGTGCAGTATATCCATCCGACAAAACGAGTTCATATTTTCCCATACAAATGCAGTAACCTTTTTATTATATGCTCATTTTCTTATTCTTTCCAAGGCTTAAATGTATAAACAAAACTATACTACAAGAAACAAAGTAACTGAATGTATGCCTTATTTCAAACTAAATACACATACGTAGATGCATCATTACAGAACAACATTATTAATGCGCACGTAACTCCGACCAGATAAATTTGAAGTTGGTCGCGCGCTAAACGTAAGATTCGAAAGAAAATGGCGTTTGGTCTACTTAAAATTGAAATTTGGAGTCATATTGCGAATGAATGTGCATTGCAACAACTTTTCTATTTGATCTGGAAAGAATACGTTTCGGTATTTTTGTCGATTCGACGCAGTTTTGTGATTATGGTCTGGATTTATCTACATGAAGTAACTTACATCGGATTCCAGCAGCGTCTGTGCCAGTTCTACATGAGGCAGAAGTGTGTTGACCTCGGCATGCGTGTTTCTGTTCTGTCATTGAATGATTCAGATCATAATGTGGGAAAAATATGAAGTCTTTCAATTGTAATTATCGAAAAGACGCTGTGGAATTTAATGTTTATTTCATTTTGAGTGCAGTATGGAGGATGTAACTGCACTTGGAATATACTCGAAATTACAGTACAATTTCGAACTGTATGATCAACCTTGAGAACCCATGACATGGCTCATGTAATTCGGATTTGCAGAACTAAGAAAGTACATTTTGAGGAAATTCAGGATGTAAAATTGTAAGTATATTTTTGCCATTTTTATTACCAGCTAAAGAAAACAGTTTATGTCTTATAACTTGCATGCTATTTGTAGGGACCCTGTCTGGCGTCTATTAGCTAGCCTAAATCTGAAACATTGTATCAAAAAAGTTAACGCGGAATGTGCCAAAGCTGCTGATATGTGGCAGTCCATGAAACATCTGCTTTAGTTCATTCAGAAACAAATTTAATCAACCAAAACGTAAAGCGTCTACTACACGAGTGTACATGATTTGTTTACAAAATAGTTCCTAATACACTGTTGGGCACACGTGTCTTGCACGTGAGTGCAATTTGAAGGTGTGCAATATCGTAAAATATTACATGATTCTGACAATGTAAAGTTAACGGAGAAAAAAAATGAGCATATAATAATTATAGGTTACTGCATTTGTATGGGAAAATATGAACGAGTTTCTCGGATGGCTATACTGCACGACCTTGGGAGTGCAGTATATCCATCCAACAAAACGAGTTCATATTTTCCCATACAAATGTAGTAACCTTTTTATTATATGCTCATTTTCTTATTCTACCCAAGGCTTAAATATATAAATCAAAATACAGTACAAGGAACAAAGTAACTGAATGTATGCCGTATTCCAAACTAAATACACAAGCGTAGATGCATCATTACACAACAACATTATCAATGAGCACGTAACTCCGACCAGATAAATTTGAAGTTGGTAGCGCGCTAGACGTAAGTTTCGAAAGAAAATGGCGTTTGGTCTACTTAAAATTGAAATTTGGAGTCATATTGTGAATGAATGTGAATTGCAACAACTTTTCCATTTGATCTGGAATGAATACGTTTTGTTATTTTTGTCTATTCGACGCAATTTCGTGATTATGGTCTGGATTTATCTACATGAAGTAACTTATATCGGATTCCAGCATCGTCTGTGCCAGTTCTACATGATATACATCATACTGAAGGAGCGTGGCTGAAGTTTGTTGACATCGGCATGCGTGATTCTGTTCTGTCATTGAATGATTCAGGTCATAATGTGGGAAAAATATGAAGTCTTTCAATTGCAATTATCGAAAAGATGCTGTGGAATTTAATGTTTATTTCATTTTGAGTGCAGTATGGAGGATGTAACTGCATTTGGAATATATTCGAAATTACAGTACAATTTCGAACTGTATGATCAACCTTGAGAACCCATGACATGGCTCATGTAATTCGGATTTGCAGAACTAAGAAAGTACATTTTGAGGAAATTCAGGATGTAAAATTGTAAGTATATTTTTGCCATTTTTTATTACCAGCTAAAGAAGACAGTTTATGTCTTATTACTTGCATGCTATTTGTAGGGACCCTGTCTGGCGTCTTAGCTAGCCTAAACCTGAAACATTGTATCAAAAAAGTTAACGCGGAATGTGTCAAAGCTGATGGTATGTGGCAGTCCATGAAACATCTGCTTTAGTTCATTCAGAAACAAATTTAATCAACCAAAACGTAAAGCGTCTACTACACGAGTGTACATGATTTGTTTACAAAGTAGTTCCTAATACACTGTTGGGCACACGTGTCTTGCACGTGAGTGCAATTTGAAGGTGTGCAATATCGTAAAATATTACATGATTCTGACAATGTAAAGTTAACGGAGAAAAAAATGAGCATATAATAAAGTATGTTTTAAGCATTCGCGTTCGTGTCAGGGGATAGTATAGTATGTTTTATGCATTTGCGTTCGTGTCAGTCGATAGTATAGTATGTTTTATGCATTCGCGTTCATTTCCATAGACTGATGAACTTCAATCTATCCTGCCCAAATTATACATCCGACTAAAAAATGTTTAGGTAAGAGAATAATGTTTTTAGGAGTTATACATACATTATACAATCGAATAATTATTTTTTAGGCAAGAAAGAATAAATCTTGTCGAGGCAGTGGAGTGGACCTGGAAAGGGCCGTTGTTTGTTATGTTAACACCATTCCGTTAACATAGAGGGCATCGCATAGGTCTTCTTCACTTCCTCAAACTTTGTCTAACCTCGGGTCCGTAGATAAGAGTCCGCTTCAGACAACCTTGTCTTTCCACATATGTCCTTCTTTTCCAAACAGTCGTATCTGTACTCCGGATGATGGTCCATGATGATTTAACATACATGGGTAAGTCCATACGGAAAAACAACGACGATACGAAAGTAGAGGATTCAACGTTGGTCCACATCTTTGTGACGAGAACAGGTGAAGGGAATGAAGTGAACCGGGTTTATTTATAGTGGAAGAGCGGATCGAAACGGATTGAGATTGTTCACCAATCCCAACACGCGTTACAAAATTCAGTCACTTCGCGGAGTCTGTCTTCCAATCTGAAGAGAGCTACCTGTGACGTCACATTCCCTATATAGGTGCGCTAGCGTCTGTGCGCAGTGAATATATGCGACATTGTTTTGTGAAACATGAATCAAACTATGAAGACAATGAATTGGGGTGCACCGGCTTTGGAGACGAGAAGCGATTGCATAGCAGCGGCTACAAAAGTCAACACAGGACTACTACCGAAGATGTTGATTTCAGTTGGGATTTAGCCGATTCGCTCTCTTCTTCGCAAGAATTAGTTCCGGTACCAGCACCTTCGCCACCTTTTAAATGGAGACAGAAAGAAGAATTGGAGAAATTTTTACAACAGCAGAAAGAGGCAGAACAAGCATTTCTCCTTGAATAGCAACAACGAGAAGAAGAGGCATGAAGGAAACGACAGGAAGAAGAAGAAGTAGAGAAGAAACAAATACTAGGAGAGAAGGAGAACAGTGACAGTCAAACGGTAATGGTACTCTTGGACATTTTGGCAGAGTTAAGAAGTCTGAAACAAATGTATCAGACTTCTTTATTACGGCCCAAGAGAAAAAGACCTTCCCGAGCCAAACAGTCCAACCATGTTAATACACCGGAGATACCACCCCTAGTGATTTCTACTAAATCATCTACGGGAGCAAGTCCAGAAGTAGGCCTTGGCCGTGGCAAAGGCTTAAGGTAGTTAAAGCTGATTGCTTCTCGTTCCTGAGTTTGTTTTTGTTCTAAGAAAAAAAAACCACCCAAAGGTCCTTTTCAGGGCCACTCATTTCTTTCGAAAAGAGATAGTATTCATATTGCCAAAATCAATCAAAACTTAAAATCCCTTTTTTGTTTACCCCATAATAGACGTGTTGTGAGTGTGTGAGTGTAGACCCTTATCCTAAAAAATCAAAACCAGGAGACACTTACGTTTTTTCAGTCTGGTCTATTCTGGTACAAATATTTACAATCCAGTTCACAACACAACACAACACTTTTTAAAATGTTCATAGACTTCTTCTGTCTTTTTTCTTTCACTCCCTCGGTTTTTTGAATTTCTTCACTTTCACAGTTTTCTCCTCCTCTTCTTCCTCACTTTTTTCTCGTCTTCTTTTCTTTTCTGTCTTCACTTTTGAACGTGTCGGGGTTCTTCTTTTGCCGAAGGTACCTCTTCTTCTTCATCCTCCTGCTCCTATTGTTTCTTAGGGCAGTCTGAAGACCAATCTCCTTTCTCTTGACATGTATCTGATAACATGTATCTTGACTTATGTCTCTTTTGACACTGGTCTTCCTTTTTTGACGATCTGCACATTCTGTAGCCCAATGCCCTTTCTTCTGACAGATACAGCAAGTATCTTGACTTTTATCTCGAAAGGAGGGGAAGTAGTCCGTCGGCTTGTCTGAAGAAAACTTTCGTATGGCACCTCGCAAAGCTCTAATCAGAAGTTTGATCTGTGTGGGTTCTTCCATCGTTCTGGTCGGCTTGAGAGCGAACTGGATATTGAGGGGGAAGGCACCAGCCCTTTATATATACACTGAGCCTGACATGGATATATAAGGGTCCATGGCGTTTTAAATGTAGTCATTTGACTTTTTGCAGTGAAGATGAAACGATCGCATCATTTCGTAAAGAAAGGAGAAGAAAGTAAGAGGCAGAACGTGATTTATCGCCTCGCACAGTATCTGAAGTCTTGGCTCAAATTCATGCCAGCGATTTTGAAGATGAGATGATTGAGCCAGAATGTAGGCCCAGAGAGTCTCATCATCATCATCAGTCCCGTAGTCTGGTAGACCGTTGGGGCACCACACAAGACCGAAAAATCAGCTTCCTCCATTCCTCTCGATTTTCCGTCTTTCTCATTGAGTCGCTCAATGTCAAGCCTGTCCACTCTCGAATGTTGTCTTCCCACCTCTTTTCTCTGCATGCCTTTCTTCTTCCTGTTACAGTGCCTTGCAGGATTGTCTTTGGCAAGTCCTGATGATCGTGAGACATGCCCATACCACTGCAGTTTACGTTTTTTTCACTGTGGTCAGGAGGTCTTCGTGAGGCCCAATGACTTGTCTGATCCTTTGCCATATTTCTTCATTGGTGACACGGTCTTTGTATGAGACGCCGAGGATCTTTCTGAAGTATCTCATCTCTGTGGCTTGTATTCTTGTCTCTAAGTCAGCTGTTATGGTCCATGATTCACAGGCGTAGAGAAATATGGAGATAACCAGTGAGTGCATCAGTCTGACCTATGAACTGAGTGCGATGTTCTTGTCGTTCCAGATGGGCTTCGGTTTTGTCAGCGCTGCTGTTGTCTGCCCAATCCTGGAGAGTACTTCAGGCTTTGATCCTTTATCTGTTACAATTCTCCCCAAATACTTGAAGCTGTGGACTGTTTCTAGCTTCGTACCTTAGACCCTGATGTCAGTACTGATGCCCTTGGTGTTGTTGGTCATCAGTTTGGTCTTCTCTGCACTGATTTCCATGCCGTAGGCTGCAGAGGTTTTGTCGAGGGTCTCTACTAAGCTAGCTATTTCTTGTTCATTTCCTGCTAGTCCATCAATGTCGTCGGCAAAATGTAAGTTGGTGATTGTTCTGCCTCCGATGCCAACTGTCCCTTCATCCTTTTCAAGCGTGTCAGGCATGATTCTCTCCAGAAAGATGTTGAATAGTGTGGGAGAGAGCAGACAGCCTTGTCTGACTCCGACTGTCGTTCTGAACCAGTCCCCTATGCTGTTGTTGAAAAAGTATACTGCACTGGTGGCCTTGTCATACAGGTGCTCTATTACTGTGATGAGGTTGGCATTGATGTTGTACAGTCTCATGGTCGCCCACAAGGCTGCATGCCATAACCTGTCAAATGCCTTCTTGAAATCCACGAAGACGTGGTACAGATGTTGCTGGTGTTGGAGGTACTTCTCACAGAATATCTTGAGGTTGAAGATCTGCTCTGTTGTGCTGCGCACTGCTCTGAAACCTGCCTGCTCCTCGGCATTGATCTTTTCAGCCTGTGGCTTTAATCTGTTCAGCAGTATCCTCAACATGACTTTGCTTGGATGGCTTATAAGACTGATTGTACGGTGGTTTTGACACTGTTGTAAACTGCCTTTCTTGGGGAGGGTGATGATCAGTGATTGGGTCCACGGCGATGGCCATTCTCCTGTTAGCCAGATCTTGTTGCATATGTTTGTGAGGACGCTAATCATTGCTTCTCCCCCTGTTTGGACCAGTTCTGATGGGATGTTGTCCACTCCTGCCGACATCCTCTTTTTCAACGATCTCACTTCTGCTTCTACTTCATCCCGTAGGATAGGGTGGTTGTCGTTGTTAGTTGCTGGAGGGACGTTCAGTACCTCTGGATCTATTATGGGTTGGTGGTTGTATGGTTCTGCGCAGTACTCTGTCCATCTTTTCAGAATGTCTTTTTCTTCTGTGAGGCAGTTTCCGGCTTTGTCCTGTAAGGAGGTAACTCGCCGTTATTTTGTGCTTGTTAGATCTTTGACCAGCTGGTACGCTTTCTTGCTGTTGTTCCTTTTCAAGTTTCCCTCAATGTCTTTGGACTGTTCTTCTATCCAGTTCTCTTTTGCTTTTTTCATGCTTTTCTTGAATTCCCGGTTGACTGCCTTATACTGCTCTTCCCCTTCTGTATCATTCTTCTTCTTCTTCGGCTCCCTCCTCTTGTCACACAGGTTTAGGGCCTCAGCTGTGACCCAGGGCTTCTTGATTGGGCGAAGTCTACCAAGGATCTCGCTGGCTGTTTTGGTCGTTGCTGTATTAAAGGTGGTGATCAACGTGTCCATGTCTGTATCGTCAGCGTCGAGGATGATGAGCGGTGCAAATTTCCCACCAATCTTTGCTTGGAAGGCTTCTTCTACTTCTGGATCCTTCAGTTTCTCGAGATCGAGAGTCTACACCAAATAAAAGTTCAACACCAACAGTAAACCCTGAAAAGTACTACCACATTCGAGACACGGACAAACTCTCGTCTAGAAAATTTAGAACCAAAGCCTACACGTACACGGTGAAGTTTAAAGATTTCAAGTCCGACGTACCACTGAAGAAAGCAATGGGGTTCATCACCGATGTGTGGGATTCTTTGTTATCTACACTGAAACAGCAATGTGAAGCCAAAGAAGACGATCGCCTGAGACTTTCCATTCATCACGACAGTTTGAAGTCCCCCATTTGGATCGAGCTTAGCAGTCCAACAGAATTAACACCTTCCAAAGTCATCGACAAGATCCAACACGTACAGCAACCCAACGACAAGTTTCACATCACCAATCAAGAAGCGACACTGTTCATGACCCACGTTCCTCTTCCCCAAGGGACAGGACGCAAAAAGGTGTTATTGGTGTACAAACTTCGTAGCGTCAAGTGTAACATCGTTCAAATTAACAATCTTCAAGACAAGATGTGTTTAGCCAGGACCATCGTGGGGAGACGAACGTATGTCGACAAGAACGACACGGCAGAATGGAAAAGAGCCTGGCAAACTATTCAAAAATTTAGCAGAGCCAAACAACGAAGAGAAGCAGAACTCCTGTTACAGCAAGCGGGGATATACAAAGACACCGCTTGTGGCATTCCTGAAATGCAAAAGTTGCAAGACGTCTTGGCTCCACGCTACTCCTTGAAAGTACACCCTCAAGAAGTGCGCCGACCCCTGTTGTTTCGAGGCAAAAATTTCAAAGATGGAAATTACATTCACGTCTATCATCACGATGAACATTTTGATATCATTACCAGTATCACTGCATTCCTGGGATACGGTTATTACTGTGAAAAATGTGACTATGGCTATAACAATCGAGAGCAACACAAGCATTGTGGATCGAAATGCTCAGGATGTTTAGCCTCTAAGCCCTGTCTGGACGAAGGACAAGAACGAGAGCATTGCCCAGCTTGTCAGCGCACGTTTGTCATCCCTGCCTGTTACCAACAACATCTAAAGATTCAAGGCTCACAGCAGAAATGTGCTTGTCAGCTCCTGACATTGTGCCATACTTGTGGACAAGGCATACGTACCAATGATACCAAGGCGCATGTCTGTTCAGGAAAAAAGCGATGTCACATTTGTCGCCAAATCGTGGACTTGGAACACGAATGCTACATTCAAAAATACCAATCCAAACATGAAGAAGAAGAAGAAGATGACCAGAAGAAAGGTAATTTCATCTTTTTAGATTTCGAATGTATGCAAGAGACTAGCATTCACATTCCTAATTTCTGCGTGGCTCACCGAGCGTGCGAAAAGTGAATCCAAGAGTCTATCTTTACTCATTGCCCTCACTGTAGCAAGATTCCTGGAGGACGTGAAACAATCTTTCGGGGACCGAACACGCTAGCAGATTTCGCAGAATGGATCTTAGACCCTATCAACGAGACGTGGAGCCAAGAAGACATCGAACGTTACGGAGATTGTCATCGCTATGACACGGTGATGGCTTACAATTTCTCGGGATACGATGGACAGTTTCTTTTGAGATACTATACGGAACAAAGTACCGAATGTCCTAAAGTGACTTTGAACGGAGCCAAAATCATTTCCATGCAAGTGGGACAAGTGCAGTTTAAAGATTCGATGAGTTACTTGGCCATGCCTTTGAGTCGAATGCCTAAAACGTTTGGAATGGCAAAAATGGCCGTTCTACCCCATTTGCCTGAGGCTCACTACTACGTCCCGGACAACATGGGTACCGAACAACAAGAAGCTGTCTACGCATGGTACCATACTCACGCCTCGGACCCTTTCGACTTTCAGGAAGAAATATTAAAATATTGTCGTTCCGACGTAGACATTTTACGGCGTTGCTGTGGAAAATTTCGAGAACTGTTCATGGAACACGGAGGGATCGACGCTTTGAAAGAAATCTGCACCATTGCAAAAGCGTGTTGCTTAGTGTACCGCCAAAGATTAATGCCCGAAAACACCTTGGCTGTCATTCGTCCTCAAACGACGAACTATGTCAAACGTAAATACTCGGTCAAAGCCCTACGCTGGCTACATTATTTGTGAGACAAGGAAGACAAATGGATCCAACATGCCCGCGACGGAGGAGGCGATAAAACCATCGGAAGGTATTCGGTGGAAGGCTGGGACTTAGAAAACCCCAAGATCGTATACGAGTTTAACGGATGTTTATTTCACTGTTGTCGCATCTGCTACCCTCAACGTAACACGACAAACCAGTTTTTACAACGGACTATGGAAGACTTGTACCAGGCCACTTGTCAGCGTTGCTTGAAGTTAGAAGAGAAAGGATACCAAGTGGTAGAAATGTGGAAACATGAGTACGATCTCCGTTTGAAAACCGATCCCGAGTTTAAGCGCATCGTGGAAAGCTACAATCTGGTGTACCCTCTGAACCTGTGGGACAGTTTGTACGGAGGACGGACGAATGCTACCTGTTTGTTGTACCAAGCCGACGAAAAGAAAAGAGAAGAAATCAAATACTTGGACGTGTGTTCGCTGTGTCCGTACGTGTGCAAATATTGTCACTTTTCCGCAGGGCCTCCGCAAGTGCTGACGGAACACATCGACGTGGACACCATTCACTAATACGAAGGATTGATCAAGTGCAAAGTCTTGCCTCCCACGTACTTGTACCATCCCGTTTTACCTCACCATTGCCAAGGAAAACTGATGTTTCCCTTGTGCCGTACTTGTGCCGAAACGTGCAACCAAGACCGACCTTGTCAGCACACTCAGGGAGAACGCGCGTTGACGGGAACGTGGGTCAGCGTGGAATTGTTTAAAGCTCTGGACTTGGGATACCAACTGTTAGAAGTGTACGAAATTTACCACTTTCCTAATACAGAAAAATACCACAACGACAACGAGACTCAGAAAGGCATTTTCGCAGACTACGTGGGTGCCTTTTTAAAACTGAAACAAGAAGCCAGTGGCTATTTTTCCTGGTGCCACACTCCCGAAGACCAAAAGAAATTGAAAGAGAAATACTTGCAGCAGGAAGGCATCACTTTAGACCACACCGAGAAAAACGAAGGAAGGCGATCGTTTGCCGAGTGATGTTGAATTGCTTGTGGGGCAAAATGGCACAACGACCATGTCTATCCAAGACGGAGTATTTGACAGAACCTTCCCGCTACTTCCAGATGATTCAGGACAAAACCAAACACATGAAACACGTGGGCGTCCTTCGTGAGGACTTGATCTTAGTCAATTACGAAGAAACGAAGAAGAACTGGACTTTGTAGAAGCCGACGAATTTGGAAATGTCATCATTGCCGCTTACGTGACAGCCCATGCTCGCTTAAAATTGTACGAAGCGTTACACCAGTTAGGATATCGTGTGCTGTACTTTGACACGGACAGTTGCATCTATATCGATCGACTAGGGCAACCTCACCCTGTCATCGAAGGAGACCGTTTAGGAGCCTGGACGGACGAGCATCCCGATGACAAGATTCTAAGTTTTGCAAGTGGCGGTCCCAAAAAATTGCGGCTACGAATACCGTGACCCTCAAGGAGAAGGACACACGGAGTGTAAAGTCAAAGGACTGACTCTCAATTATCGCACCAGTCGAATGGTGAACTTTGGTGTCTTGAAAGAAACCTTGCAGTCTGGAGAGGATGGAAATTTTAAAGTGACCACCCACGAACCGCACAAGATTGTACGTTTACCCACACACCAAATCGTCGGTCGTCCCTTGGAAAAGTCTATCAAATCGTGTGCCAGAAGCATGTATGGCTTCCCAGCCACTTCACTTTACAGTACGGTCACGCTGGTATAAAAAAAAATGGTTCCAAGACGATAGTCACCAACAAGAAGGATGACTTCGACACAGCAAGAATCGACTAAGAAACCCACAGAGAACTCCAAGTTCAAACCATTCCATTTTCCTGTTTTCTTGCCTGACTATTGCAGTTGTGCCAGTCGATTGGAATCGTTTCAAAAATGGCCCACGGATAGGGAAGGATTACCTACTGCGAATGTTTTAGCTAGAACAGGATTTATCTACTTGGGATCTGAGACTGTATTGGGATACGAAGTACAGTGTTTCAGTTGTGGCCTGAGGTTGCGTATGGATCGATGTATCTATAAAGATTCAGCTATTCTGGAACATACTCAATGGTCTCCGCACTGTCCTTACCTTTCTATGGTCTTTCCACCCATCACACTACGGTTCAGGTATGACGGTACCTTAGAGAAGGTAGTACCGATGTCCAAGAAGAAAAAAAGGAAGACTTCCAAAACTAGCCATAAAAAAGGGACGGTGTACAAACTCGAGACTTCATTACAAATAATATTAAAAGGGATAACGTCCAAGACCGATAGTTCATTGTAACTACCAACCCCAAGCGAGAAAGATGAATCCCTTCACACAGCAAATATCACGCGTAAGACTCAAGTCCAACGAGAAACTCGAGTACGATGCTGTGCCTTGGGATGGTAGGGATGCCGTACGCTATGACCCCAGCGATTCAGTACGACATCATGGAAATTTTGCTACGACTGTACCTACCATGGAAAGTGATTCTGTGCGTGTCAAACCTGACGGATGAGTAAGCGATGCCACTCGTCATCGTACGTCTTTTCACTTTACTGGTTTTCATTGTGGATGTCATCATTATGAAACCATGCGGCTACCACCCTACGGATGTCATCCCAAACTGAGTAAACTCCTGCATATTTCACCGTACCCTCATCGAAATGAACCTGTGACAGACGAATATTCGTTCCCTGTGTGTTTGCCTGAATACTGCGACTTTGAATGTTGGATCCAAACCTTCCGAGGAAAATGACCAAAATATCTGGGAGGAACTACCCCGGAAGAATTGGCTAGAGCCGGATTTATCTACTTGGGTGAAGGGGATAAAGTCAAGTGCTTCAGTTGCGGTGTGTCACTTCACGAGTGGGAGCAGAAAGATTCCGCTTACCTGGAACATGCTCGATGGTCTCCAGATTGTCACTACCTAACTTTAGTGGGACCTCGTCATTGAAGTGGGCATACCATGTCGTTTAAGAAACCAGCTGCTTGGCTAGGAGTCAAACGTTGGACAACACCTAGACAAGTATTTAAACCCCATTTAAAAAATAATCTTCAAATATTATCAAACGAATTGCAAGAGAAGATCTACAAGGACATTTGGCTGGGACTTGCCAGAGCAAAATCTCGATGGGTGACTGAGGAACTTTTATGTCGAGAAATTCACAAGAGGAAATTGAGAAACGTCAACAAACAAGTCAGATTTCTCTGGATCAAGTGTGCGTTCTTCCGTATATTCCGCTTTAGACCATTTACATTTGAAGATTTTATTGACATTCTTGACCGTTTCCTGGAATGGCAGTGGCCAGAAATTACTCACTACATTCGTTACTTTAGCTCTAGGAGAAGTGTTTGAGTGACATAGTCATGGATACGTTACAAGAGAACATTCGTGGTTTGCATGTGGAGATGAGAGAACGCATTTACCGCAGTTGGTCAAAATACAAGTGAAACGCAAAGAACAATTGCATCCGTTACGTCACCAATGTTTGAACCACTGGTACCTGAATGCTATAAAAGGACTGATCCATGTCAAAGCGATCCATTGGTCAGGCATTGATGAATCGCGTGAAATTCATAAAGTTTTGGATGCCACTCATTCTACTTACAAGGTGACCATACACCTAATACACCGAATTCCAACGGACGAGTTAGAGGATTACAACAAATCTGTACAAGAACAATTCTTTCTAGTTCAAGAGGAATCTTCTGTGCGACGTGTGGTGTGTGAGTTAGTGACTAAACATTTTTGGTACGGTACTGAAATAAAACCGATGCTGTTCAAAAAGTACACTTATTACCTTACACCAATGAGGGTATAAAACGGACTACCATGCCACGACCTTTATCAATCGGGATACAACAGATTCCGTGGAAGGAAATCAATGACAATATTCAAACAGTGGAGGATTACAATCACCTATTACGAGAACTGTGTCCATTGAATTGGGGTCGCCGTGTAGTGCATATCTTAGTGACTTGCTTTTTCGGCTTTCGTTTACCGCCCGATTCCTTGTGGACTCTTTACGAACAGTACATACCACTCCAAAAAGCATGAAAGTGGTCACTTGAAATGTACACGAAAAACTCATTCTGCTCAAACCTTTGCGCTTTCATCTCGATACTTCTCGATAACCTGCTCAGGAAAGAAAGATTCGTCAATTGTTAAGTACTGAAGATGTGTACGATAATGTGTGTGTAGCTTGTGACTTACACCCTCACTGGAAAGATGTACGTAACTGCAAAAGTTGGGGTTTTGAGGCTTGGACGAAAGAAATGGCACACTATGCCTAAGATTTGTCATCCTAAAAAATTAAAACATTCAGTGAAAAAAGTAACTTTTAAACCAGTGTTAGTGACAGTACTAGAAGAAGAAGTCGTGACCGAGGAAAACCACTCTCTTCAGGACATGACCGTTATCGACATCCTCAAAAGACCATTCCGGGAAGACACTTGTGTGACTGTGCCAAAGAGTGTAGAGACTCTAAGAACATCACACACTGTCCCTACAATTCCACCTCTTGATCACCACAAATGTTGCATAGAGACTTGTTTATATTCCACTATGATCGTTATGATGTGTCTTTTATTCATGTACTTAGCCATTTGCTTTTATGTATTTTTGTCTTTCGTGTTGTTCTCAATTAAGGATGACATTAAACGTGTCCTGAAAAAAGTATAAAAACTCTTGTCTTGTCTGTATTCCTGTCAAAAGTGACATTCCTTACACTACTACTATGGCTACCTCCACTGTCTCTGCTCCCTGTTCCTCCACTTTCAAAGTCATCGACGAACACGTAGATTGGACTAGTTGGAAGGCCTTGTATCTTCGCCATCCTTTTAACATGGTCATTGCCGGACCTAGCGGTTCAGGCAAAACCGAATTTGTCAAACGTTTGATCGAACATAAACATCATTAGATCGATCGTCCACCTGAACGAATCGTGTGGTGTTACAAAGTGTGGCAATCGGCGTACAGCCTCCTGCGAGAAAATCAAAGCGATTCCATCGTCTTTGTGGATGGCATTCCTGGCGAAGACGACGGGATCGTGTCTGACTCTAATCAAACCCATTTGGTTATTTTTGACGACATGTTAGGAGAAGACGAAGAAGAAATTAATCTCTGGTTTACGCGCAAAGGGCATCATCGTAATGCCAGTGTCATTTACATCACCCAAAATTTGTTTCAACAAAGTAAAGCCGATCGTACTATCAGTCTCAGTGCTCATTACGTGGTGTTGTTTGAAAGCCCTAGAGATAAATCGCAAGTGCAAGTGTTAGCCAAACAGTTAGGAACGCCTTGGCTGACTCACGCGTACTACGATACCACTCAAACCCCACATGCTTGCTTACTTGTGGATTTAAAACCCACCAATCTTGATTATTTGCGATTTCGTACCCATCTGTTTCAGCACTGGTGCCAAGACGGAGGGAATGTCGTGTACACGTACCCTTCGTCGACTTAACGACAACCACAACAACCAAAAAGATCTATAAAAACCTTGGTCACTTTGTCTCTCTCTCACACATCCTCAACATGACGTTCCTTCAGTCTCATCTTCCCATCAAATTGATCCGTGCCTTGTACGGTACCAGTCGCGAAAAAAACCCTCAGATACGTGCTCGTGTCTTAGAAGCTGGTCTTAAAGAAGTCTTACGATGATTTACGGTGAGAGCACGTCAATTACTGCAAGGCATCATTCACATTCCACTTCAAACCAAACGTTTTATTGAGAGAAACAAAGTAGCCTTGAAGGCAACTAGCCGATCCTCGCATTGACACTCAAACCAAAAGGCAAATCATTTTGAAACCTGGAGGTAGCGGTTCTCTAGGAGGTGTCATCATTCGTTCCCTCCTAAAATGGGATTCTAATGCTCCCAAAGTCGTCCCCAAGAAAAATGCCACGCACAAACGTACCAAGAAGTAAAAGAAAAAGAGCAACGGTGGCATGACCAGGTCACAACCACAAAAAAAGAAAAAGAAAAGCCTACAGAAAACAGCTTTTACCCGCAAGAGAGGTACTGCTGCCAGGACGTAACCTTACATTCGCAAACCACCACCTGCTGAAACAACGGTGACCGCTTCTCCAGTAGCCTCAACATCTTCCACTTCTCCGATGCTGGTGATGCCTGCCAAACTCGATTTGACACGCGTCTTTCCTAATTTGATGAAACAATGGAAACCCGTGTCTCCAGAAACGTCTCCTCCAGCGGTGACACCCTCTTCCTCTTTAGCGGCAGTGGCCGCTGCTCACAAAGTACCTGCCCCCAAAATCAAAGTCCAATAGAAATCAGGTATGTTAAAGAGTTTACTGGATTTGTCCAAGCAAGATCTGTCCCGATTCAGTCCGTTGCGAATCCCTCCACGACGCGTGATGCCTGCCATGAAAATGATACGAAGAGCCGACAATCAGTGGTGTCGCATTCCAGTATAAAAAGACCCGAGGCAAACGATCGGGATCAGTGTTTTTGTGCTCCTGAACGCCCAAAGATGTCCCCTGCAAGAAGTGCACACCGTCACCATCGTTATTCTTCTGTCCAAAAAGGAAAAGGAAAAAGAAAAGGACAGTCTCGTCATCCGACAAAGCGCATCGCCAAACATCGACGTCACCCCCAGAAAAGACACTCGTCCAAAGAATGAAGTTACCAAAGAGGAGGAATGTTTGACAGGGAGTGGGTAGGTCAGATACTAAATGCAGCTAAATACGGTATAATAAAAATTATGAGAAAAGGACGCATGTGAAGCCATGGACTTTAGTGTATGTTGTGCACCAAAAGATGTCCCTCATCGTCGTTCTCCTGTCCAGAAAAGCAAAGGAAAAGGACAGTTTCGTCATCCGAAAAAACGCTTAGTCAAACATAGACGTCACCCCCAGAAAAGACACACTCATCCAAAGAAAAAGAGGAGTCACCAAAGAGAAGGATTCTTTGGCGATTTTGGAAAACAAATTGTTACCTTTATAACGAAGCGATAGTCCCAAAAAAGGATAAAAGGCTGTGTGCCATGTCATCGACGTTAGTGTATTTTTTTGGTGTGTGCCGCGGAACCAACAAACAAAGATGTCCCCTAAAACAAATGCACACCACTCTCTAGCTAAACAAGGAAATAAAAGGAAAGGATTACCTCCTCCTTTAAACAAACATTGGGACATGTTGTCTGTCCTGTCCAAAGCCACTCCACCCATTCGAAAACAATTGATTCAAACTGCCTTCAAAGACATCGTAGATACCGTGTGCGAATGTTGTCTGAATGACTTGAAAGGAACGATACCTTTGTCGCTACATCAGAACAAATGCTTAGCCAAACATCGACAAGTCCTTCGCCAAATGGTCCAAAAGAAAATACCCATTCCTCAAAAGAAAAAATGTTGGTACAAAGCGGAGGATTTGTGCACCTGTTGTTAGCACCCTTGTTGAAAGCCACATTGGTCCCCATGATTACAGGACTCATGACGGGAGCTGCATCACAAGGGATAGGTCAAAGATAAAAAATGATCAAGAAGATAAAAGGGGCCTCTGAAATCAAAATATCTCAGACGTGACCTTTGGAATCCGATGGAAGGACGAAAACTGGTTTTAGTGCCTTACAAACGATGGATGGAATACCATTGTTGGCAAGAACAACAGACCCCGCATTTACCTCCCAATCCTCGTTTGACCTAAATGTCCCAGGTACAACACGAATTGCAATCATTGATGGATCGTAGCGATTTGTCAGAAACGGAAAATTCTCAAAGGTATGGTAGGTTGTTACAACGACTGAAACTCTTTCACCAGAAAGCTTTCGACGAAACAGCTCTACCCACTCTGAAAGATTTTAAGGCCTTGATGAAAAGTCCATCACCACCACCACCACTAACCCCAGTGATCAAGACAGAAAGTCCACCACCACTAGTCCCAGTGATCAAGACAGAAAAAGAAGAGTTTCAAACTCCACCAGAAAAGTACCCAAGTTAACAATACCACCTACATCCAGAATTGGTTGGATTAAAAGCATGATGGCTACTCCTTCTTTCTCAGAAGAGACAAAGAAAGAAGGGAAACCAGAAATGAAACAAGAACTGATTACCCCAGTTCAGACATCTTCCTCCTCGACACCTATCGCTCGTCGGACACGTAAAGCATTACAATCCAAGAAAATACCACACGAAGAAAAGAGGAGCATCAGTGAAGAGTGGATCACTTATTTAAAACTGGAGAAGGTGTTAGCCAGCATTTACTACGATCCATCCCATCCTGCAGGTTACGGAGGAGTTCAGAAATTGTATCGTGCTGCCAAAACTCGACTGAAAAGTGTTCGTTTACCACAAGTGAAACACTGGTTACAAGAACAAGCCACGTACGCCTTACACAAGCCCATTCGACGAAAATTTTCCAGAAGTCGCACACGAGTGGAGGGCATCGATCATCAATGGCTAGCCGATTTAGCCGATATCTCTCATTTGGCCACCTACAATCGTATTTACAAATATTTGTTTTGTGTCATCGACGTCTTTACCAAATTTGCTTGGGTCGTACCATTGACTTCCAAATCGAGCAGTGAGTTAGTGCGAGCCCTCTAACTGGTGTTGAAACAAAGCGGACGTCACCCTCTTCTAAAGCAAACTGACAAAGGCACCGAATTTCTGAACCAAGCTTTCCAAAAAGAATTGAAGAAACGTGACATTCATTTTTTCACCACCGAGAATCCCGAAACCAAAGCCAGCATCGTGGAACGTTTTCAATGCACCTTGAAAGAATGCATGCGGAAATATTTTACACATCAGCCCACCCTCAAGTACATCGATGTTATGCCTCACGTCGTCCAATCGTACTACCAATCTTACCATCGGAGCATCGGACGTGCCCCCCAAAAAGTGACTCCCGACAACGAAGTGACCGTCTTCGAGCGCCTGCTTGGTACGTCCCCGACAGTGACTGTCCCCAAGAAAGGTGGAGTGTTGTTGGTAGCATGAGATTGGGTGCGCATTGGCAAAACCAAACGCACTTTCGACAATGGTTACTTACCAAACTGGACCACCGAATTGTTTCGTGTCATCGAACGTGTGCGTGGTCGTCATCCTCCCGTCTATAAACTGGAAGACATGAACGGGGAAGTGTTAAAAGGAACGTTTTACTTACCCGAGTTACAACGTGTGACGAAAAAGGAAGGCGACGTGTACGAGATCGAAAGCATTCTCGATCGAAGAACCCGAGAAGTGGGAAAACGTCGTGTCAAAGGAGTCAAGGTTCATAGGAAAGGATATCCGCCGAGTTTTGACTCCTGGATCGACGCCTCGCAAATCATCAACTATAAAAAGAAGTGACCATCATGCCCTTCAACACAACCTCAGCTACCGCAGTAACCACTCCTGCCCCCAATTCTTCTCTGCAAGATCTACAAAAGCAACCCTTGTGGGTGTGGGATGGAGAACGTGTGCCTAAAACGCAAATCGTCTTTTTCTGCCAAATCTTTGTGGTGTATTGTGTCATCGGTGCTGCCATTGCCAATTTCAGTTTGCAACAAGGAGACAAACAATTGTGGACCACTTTACTCATCAGTTGCATCGGTTACCTTCTTCCCAATCCGTCTCTGAAATTTTCATCTAACGGGAACAACAACGGGGGTCTTGTGTCCAACGTTAGTCCTCCTTCCATCAGTCACCCTAACCATCCTCTTTTAGACACTTCTCTGACTTCCAGGAACTCCTCGGACACTAGAACTCTGGAATTATGAACAACCAATTTTACTTAACGTTACCCAGTGACAGTTCCATGGAGGTGTTTCCCAATAACACCTTATGCTGTTACACGGCAAAATCACCTCAGGCCATCCAATTGGATCACGAAGCCCATTGGAAAGTGGCTTTAGTGGAAATGATTCACCCTACACAAATAAAAAACATCGTCGAAAATCAAAACACTTTTAGGGTAGAAGTTGATGACGAGCAAGTGCAACAACACTTGGATGAACGCATCATAGGTGACCCTATGAAATCACAAGACCCCACAGTTAAACGAACCACTTATCGATTAAAAATTTCCTCAGGCTGTTATTTTAGTGGTCAGCATTTGGTGAACGTCATTGTTGACAGGTTCAATAACGTGTTTGGCAAAGTCTTGGAGAAAACCAGAAAAAGTGTTACGATCGAATACCACAAAATAGCTCGTCGCCTACTGATGAAATTTTCAGAGGACAAAGTATTGGCCATTACATTTTGTCCTGAAATGTATGACATTTTGGGTGGAGACCTCAAGTTGATCAAGATTAGAAACGAAATACCAGCCGTGACCAGTAACTCGGATTTTGCGAAAAATTTTAGATTCCCTGTAGAAATGAACCAAGGACTGAATTTGATCTTTGTATACTCCGATGTGGCGGGGTAAAACGTGGTGGGACACACCTACGTACCTTTACTGCGTGTCATTCCTTTCAAAGTGGATTTTGCCACGAACGCTGACGAGGAAGGTGGAAACACCTATCACGTTCACCGCGAATTTGTACATCCTCACTATTTACCCGTCAGTAAGTCGTATTTTGACACTGTCAACATTACTATAAAAGGAGATCTGGGACAAAATATTCCATTCACCAAAGGGAAAGTCACAGTGAAACTCCATTTTCGAAAACGATTACTCTAACCCTTAGTCAGTCATGCGTCCTGTGTAGCAAGGAGTCGCTCGAAGCGAGGACATGCTTTAGAAGATATGCTAATATCAGCCTTTTGTTCGGTGGCTCCTGTTTTGAAAACGATGGTGACACCGGGATTGCACGCTTTGAAAGATTCCACGTTGACGCAAGGTAAAGAATTTCTACAAAATGTTATCATTGACAAACATATTCCCAAAGAAACTTTCTTGAGAGCAAGCAAAATAGTCTTGCTTCAAACAGCCAAAGACATTTTGAGCCGACGAGAAACTCCTATAAATGCCCTGGGCGATGCCGAGTCAGGCATTCCTGCTTCCCTGACGCCACAGCAAGGACAAGGCAGAAAAGGACTCGAAAACACCCGCTCAGAGGACTTCACACCCCTAGAGCTAAAAAGACTAAGAAAAGAAAAACCGTCCGAGAGTTAGACGTTTTTGATTATTGAAAAAAGAAAATGATGCACCGAGAATCTTGCGCTTGTTCCAAGTCGGAACTGGATCTGTTTGCCATGCCACCCACTATGATGACAATGCAAGAGTCACAATGAGTCGAATTTCATCCCGTCTTTTCTTTGACGGATTCAGCTCCCATCGGGTTTGAAATCAAAGGACAACGCGAGGATTACATCGATAAGAATAGCAGTTACTTGTACCTGATCCTCAAAGTGATCAAAACAGACAACACTAATCCGGGTGCCGATGCCAGAGTAGCTCCCGTCAACAATTTCATGCATTCCTTGTTCAGCGAAGTGGATTTGTACTTGAATAACAAACTGGTCAGCAGTAGCATGGATACTTACCCTTACCGTGCGTTCCTAGAAAATCTCTTGATGTACAGAAAAGAGGCCAAGAACACTCATCTGGATGCCTGCGTGGTATGGAAAACTGACACCTAAGGTGAGGACACGTTTAACGACACAACCCTGACAGCCGATGACAATCCTCACAATGTAGGCTTTAACGACCGTCGAAAGAAAATCCTGCAAGGTCGTAGTTTAGAACTGATGGATATCGTGCATTTGGACATGTGGTTGCAAGACAAGTGATTGCTCAACGGAGTGGATATTCGCCTGAGATCAAATCGCAGCAATGTCGCTTTCCATTTGATGGCTCATGCCAACGAGTACAAAACCATCATCCAAAAAGCCAGACTTTACGTGCGCCGCGTAGAAGTGATACATAAAGTGTGAAACGACATCAGTCACACATATATCAGAACGGCCGCCAAGTATTCGATACGACGTGTAGAGGCGAAAACGTTCACCATTGCTGCTGGACTCCAATCCAAGATCGAAGATCATCTGTTCCAAGGACAATTACCCAAACGTTTAATCGTTGGCATCGTCAGTAACGCAGCCCTCAACGAAGCCCACGATCAAAATCCTTTCCAGTTTAAGCACAAAAGAGTGTCCAATATCGAAGTGAGTCACGATGGCAAGACCTTGTGTACCAGACCCTTTGAACCGAACTTTGCCCAGAAGAATTACTTGAGATCGTACTTGTTCCTGTACGAAGTTACCTGACAACTAGGAACCAACACCAGTCACGGTATTTCGTACGAAGATTATGTAGGAGGTTACACCTTGTGGGCCTTTGATTTCACTCCAGACCATGGTAGCGACGAGGGACATTTCCACCCTATAAAATCCGGTCAACTACTTGTGGAGCGTCAGTTTGCAGAAGCTCTCACCGAGACGGTCAACGTCATCTTGTATGCCGAATTCGATAATACCATCGAAATCAAGAGTTTGAGAGAAGTCATTCTAGACTATTAGAAACTATGGAAGTCTCTTATCCCTCACTGAAAGGTAGAGAATCTTTGGAAATGGAATGGGAGGATAGCGTGAAAACAGAACCCAAGACGAAGTAAAGAGGACGTAGTGGTCACGTCGAGATGGCCAGAACAAGAACAACATTTAGTGTCCTGTTTTGCTAAACACCTGGCGGATAAAATTACAGAACTGAGTAAGAAAGATTGCTATGGATGTCAAAACGATCATCCCAGTCAACGTCAACACGATAAATGTTTGATGATGAGTCCAGAAGAAAAATTCGACGAGTATCTGGACGAAGCTTGGAGTCTCATCTCGGAAGAAACAGTGTTGCATGAGTGGTATAAAGGCTTGCGTAATCATTCCTGCCCACCATTGTGTAGAGATCTATCGCAATGAATCTCTCTTAGCCCAGAGTGCGGAGACGAAGCAAAGAAACGGCTACTTGACAGAGCTTTTCAAACGAAAAGTCAGAATTGAATTGATTACTTATCATTACCTGTGAAAAAAAAACAAACAACAAAACAAAAAAATGGATACCTGGGACCTTTATTACATTTTGAACAGCAGTTCGTACACTGCTTCTTGGAATCCTGTCGTGTGCACTAAAGATGAACTACCTCATCGCAAACCTGAAGACCATCAAGCTTATGTGATCAACACGGACGATAGTCATCTCCCAGGAACTCACTGGGTCACCGTCTACTTCCCTCAAGAGGATTGTGTGGAGTAGTTTGATTCGTATGGATTACCCCCTTTGGAAGACGACATCATCGACTTTGAGAAGAAATGTCCAGACGACACGATACAATAATGTGAAATTACAAGGCACAGATTCCATGGTGTGTGGACAATATTGTGTGCATTTTCTTCATCAACGCAGTCATTGATATCCTTTAGAACATTTAGTGACTTATTTTGATAGTAACTCTTCTAGAAACGACGAGAAAGTAGATCGGTGGTTTTGTGACCGTTATGGCTATCTTTTGTCTTTAGCTAGAAAACGTAGTGTACATCAATGGCCTCATGACTTCCATCAGTGGAAATCTCACATGATTTCACAACGTTGTGAACCTTGTCAAAAATAGTGTATTTGATGTTATTGTTAATTGTTAGTGGTTCATTGTTTGTTGAGTAAAAATGTTGTGTTTTGAAAATATGTGTCTGTCGTTTGTTTTCAAAAAAGTCTGTGAATATATGCTCTTTGAGTGTTCTCTATCCCTCACCGTGACATTTCGCTATCATAACGTTTCAACCAAAACAAAAAAAACCCCTAGTAGGGATGTTTTCTATCGCGTCCGCGTTTGAACCATATAAGGATGGTCAGTCTCCAGTCTGGCCATCCATGGCTGACTCGTCTACCTATGAACATGCCTTCCAGACTAGCTAAGCTGAACGCAGCTTACGTCAATTTACATCGTGTCAGGCTAAACCTGATACCAAAACCTGAAGAGATAGAGAATGTCAGGATGTTAGCAATAGCCCAAGACCTAGTAGAAGAGGTTTTCAGAGAGGAAATAAAAAAAAGAACAAGAAGAATGGACAGAGAAGTACAGACTTAAGAAGCAGAGAGAACAGCAACAACAACAACATCAGCAGCAGCAACAGTAGCAGCAAGAACCAGACAGAGGTTTTGTCGACTGCCGTGTGGACACCAAAGAGTTCTCCTTCTCTTTCCGCAGAAGCAGACCGTATCGTATAGGAAAGCCTGCTTCCAGACGGGGACGCAATCTTATACAGTAAAACAAAGATTGCCATCACTCCCCGTCAACAAAAACAGCCCTTTTCAGGGCTACCCAATACTCTAGAAAAGACATACCAATTCAATTGCCAACAAAATTGTGTGTTTATGTTTGTTAAAAAAAATTGAAGTGTGTCTATAAGCACTTCTTTTCTCTGTCTTGTCCTATGACGTATGTCTGTGTTTGTAAGCAAGAAAAGTCAATGTGAGTGTTTCTTTTAGTTCCGTGGGTTTGATGTGATGGTAAGTTTTGGTGCCAGGGGATGTTTTCTTTCACGGCCGTGCTTGACGTATATGAAGCGACGCGATCATCAGTCTGGCTACCCATCGTTGACCTGTTAACTTGGAAGAAGAGGAGTAAAAGAACTGCTAAGCTTTTGGAACTCCAAATGCACTTGGAATATGCCAGGCCCGTTTTAGATGAACTGGCTATGGAGGTAATACAGGCGGAAGCCAGAATAAAAGAAGAGAAAGAGAAGAGGAAAAAGAAGAAAGAGAAGGAGGAAAGGATCCTGCCTCACCTCATGTTAAGTCATGTGTGTGAGGTGACACCTGAGGTGAGGACGCCTCCATAACCAGTACCAGCACGACAACCCTCACCACAACCACTACCAGCACCACAACTTCATCATCCACGGTTGTGGTATAGGAGAAGGAGGGAAGCCTTCACTATCCCAGAGACGGAAGATTGGGATAGTGAAGCAACTCAAGCCCCCTCTGCACTCCCAAGAACAACACTGAATTGGGAGCAAGACTGGAGTAGGAGATGCGTGTGTGGTGCCCGCACTGGGAGGTGCCAGCATCAACCAGGTGCAATTGGAATTCAAAAAAAAAAACTGCCCTTCTCAGGGCTAACCAGATCTCTAGAAAAGAGAGACTATTCAATTTGCCAATTTGTGTGAATGTAGAGTAGTTGACTATAAACACTCACTCGTTTACTGATGTGTGTGTGTGTGTGTGTGTGTGTGTTTTGCGTTCGCGTACGTTTGTGTAGATAGTAGATATGGTGTGTTTTTATCTCTTCCCGTTTGTGTGGATAGTAGATATGATGTGTATGTTTTATGCATTCGCGTTCTTTTGTTTGGATAGTAGATATGGTATGTTTGCATGCGATCGCGTCCGTTTGTGTGGATAGTAGATATTGGGGTTTTTATGCATTCGCGATCCTTTGTGTGGATAGTAGGTATGGTGTGCGTTTTTTCTCTTCCCGTTTGTGTGGATATTAAGTATGGTGTGTATGTTTTATGCATTCGCGTTCATTTGTGTGGATTGTAGATATGGTATGTTTGTATGCGTTCGCGTACGTTTGTGTGGATAGTAGATAATATGCGAAGTGAGTGTAAGGGATGTTTTTGTTCACGTCCGTGCTTGACGTATATAACGCGGAACGCTCGTCACTCTGGCTACCCACGTTGACTAGCCAACACCTATCAAGATGGATGTATTTAACCAATTGAAAGACAGTTGTTACTGGATGATGGATGGATCATACGTACTGGATAGGTTTGAAAAGGAATGGAGGTTCCCAGGCAGCCAAGACTTGGTGACCAGACTGAAAGTAGCCAGTTATGAATTACAAGGGATGATATTGGAGGAAGCGGAGAAGTTGAGAGGCTTCATCCAA
>JAECUM010031163.1:0-67091 GCA_016617855.1 Megalonaias nervosa
AACATTAAATTCACACAGTCAGTACGAAACCTATGTGTTACTCTCGACAGTACTCTCTCATTGCACCAACATGTCATGAACATATGCAAAGCTGCATATCTTGAACTGAGACGCATCGGCTCCATTCGCAAGTATCTTTCAGTTGATGCCACAAAAACACTTGTGTGTTCCTTAGTACTTTCAAGACTGGACTATTGTAACTCAATTCTGTCTGGTTCGTCTCAATATCTACTCCAGAAACTTCAAAAAGTTCAAAACACAGCTTCTCAGATCATCCTTAGAGTACCACGATCAGAGCATGCCTCTCCCCTGCTCTCTACCCTACACTGGCTATCCATACGATCCAGAATTAAACACAAAATTTGTTCTCTGTGCTACGTTTCACTGATGGGCTCCAGTCCAACATACCTATCTGACCTCACCCATGTGTACACACCAGCAAGATACTTATGCTCCTCTTCTGACACTCGTATTCTCATTATTCCCACTATGAAAACGAAATCATATGGACAACGTTCTTTTGCATACCAGGGCCCAGCAACGTGGAACGAATTGCCCACTGAACTTAGACACAAAGACACAGTGATCTCATTCAAGAGCGCTCTTAAAACTCATCTATTTCAACTGCAAGAACAGACTTAAAGACCCAATAATGTTTCCTCACCTTAAATATTTACAGCATGTTTTCTGTTTTCTAATTTCGTGGTGTTTGTTTTTATTTTTGTAATCATATCATTATATATGTTTTTTAAGTGTTGTCAAATGTTGTAAAGCGCTTAGAGCTTCTAAAGATTAGGCGCTATACAAAGTCCTCATTATTATTATTATTATTATTATGTCCTCGATATGGAGATCACAGTCCACATAATTAGGTTTTTTCCATTTGTGAAATAATGGATTAGTCTCAATATCTCCTATCCTGTGCAAGAACAAAACTTCTAAAAGGATTAAATAATATCTGATGAGTTTAGAACAATTAAAAGGTTGCACGCTTCTATGTACTAGTATACTTACTATGTCATCTCAGAAATAGTAATTTAGTTGTTAATCTGCTGTTTCTAAGTTGTCTCCAAGCTTCTTGATGTTTTACTTTGATATACTTAGACAAACTGATAAACTGTTTGAAGTGCCATGTAATTTTGGTCCCAAATTCGTGTGTGCATTTAAGCAATAAAATAGAATTTAATGTATCTTGAAAGACCACTCCTTCAGTCAAAATAGTATAATCTGTCAAGACAGGTGGTCTCCCATTACAGGTAATAACACGATATAATCATTTAGTCTGTGCATGAAGAACCTGGTCTCTCAAGACATGTGGTCTTTAAAGGCAGGTTTTACTGTATTTACCATAACATAATGTCTGCTCTGATATTCAGTATCAATATCCAGATCAATACATCAATGACTCATCAGCAGTGTTCAGACTAGTAGTTCTTGGGGGATGAGATTTCCAGAGAAATAATCCATGCAAGTGTTTACCATACATCCTCACTTGTAAGTCAGGTCCAACAACTTCGACCCTGATCTGCACTGGCACATCAGGGTCTATATTTTTTATTCTATTTAATAATCCAAACCAACTGCATAGACCAGAGCTGATGGTGCATTATATGGCAGCAGATCTGGATCGATGCAGTTTGATCTGAATATGTGAATACATATAAAAAATGCACCATGTCTGAAAAGCTGTCAGATCATACACTGGTGCCATAATAGTTTCCAGTCTAGTACTCACACCAAGCACTGACTAAATATATCCTTATCTAATTGTTGACATATGTGTTATCTGATAATGACAAATTTTGATTATATATATTAATTGAACTTCTAAAATAATATGACATGGTCATTTATTCTGTATATCACTTATTTTGCAAAACAATCACAGCTTTTAATGATTCTCTCTCTCAAATAACACACACATAGAAAGTACATGTACCATAGGCCAGAAAAGAAATGTGTGTTTCCTATTGCAATGGTTTTAAAATTAGGGTAGGTAGGTAGTCTTTGTTTTTTAAACATTATATGTATTATAATGTTGAGAATATACATTGTACTAAACATCTGAAATACTGGGCTAAACCAGCTCAGTTAGATGCACAAATCAATTTTGGTATTTTATTTTTACCTGGGGAGAGTGGGGATTCCTAGGGTCAGCAATTTAAACAGGGATGCTCAGCTGACCAGAAACATATTTTTGGGGTGAGTGGGGCCATATACACTGTACATGTATTTGTAATAACAATGTAATTCTCCTGAATATTAATCAGTATTTTGCACAGTGAACATTGTAAGAAATTAAAAAGTTAAGTCATTGTTTAAGACTGTATTTTTCATACAGATGGGATAATAAGATTTTCTATCAATGGAAGATAAAATTAGTGGAACTGTGATAAAACAGGAATGTGTCTAAACTGGTATTTCACATAAGTCATGGGGTGATTCAGTTTACAGCCTTGCTAATGTGTTGAGTTTTATGTAGTTTATCAATATTGCCAAAATAAAGATAAAAAACCCCTGAAGAAAACAATAAAAAACAGTCTGTCCTAAATACTCACAGAAAATAATCCATATAGTAATGGTATGAAAAATTATTTTCCAAAAACGTAAACCACCCTTATCTCAAACTGGACGATCACCTTTTCGGTTGTTTTTTTAGAGTTACTTCCTTCTTCATTTTGACCAAAGGATGAATGAGTTATTTCCCTTCACATAGCAACATTTTTTCTTGTGTGGGACAAAAAATCAATCCTAAGAAGCGTCTTCTCAAAAATCAGATTTATTTAATACAAAATATTCAAATTAGTTCTGGAAACTGAGTCTTTTCATTTCAGTGCAGAATGTATAGATTTCCTCTTACGTTAATGCAGATCATTTCACTTTTTATCCAACAGTCAGGTGATTGAGGGAACGGACACACTGAAGGCGATAGAAGAACAAGAGACAATGAATGAACGTCCCAACAAAGACATTATCATCACTGACTGTGGAGTCTGTGTGTATGAATTTTAGAGAAGAACATCAAGTGTGACATTGAAAATTGCAACTTTTCTAAAAAATCTCACTTTGAAATATACAAGACTGTGCTGCACAGTATGGCATTTAGTCCTGAATCCAGCACATCAGTGGAACTTCTTTTCACCCTTCTTGTGGTAAAAAATATTTGCAAAAGATGTTTCCGTACAACCATTTACAAGGAATTACAGATTTAGTAACTCTTACGTAAGATCATATACAAGTGTCAATAACTTGTGTACTGGTTTATTGTTTAAAATGAATAATGTGTATTGCTTAATGTTTCTCATATACACAAGTATATTGATAGAATTTTGAAACCATCATAAGTCTTTTTATCTTTTCTAATATTTTCATGTACTTGAAACCTTGGTAAGTTTCATGAAATTCTGATAAAATTTTGAATTAGTAGCACTGCATTAGTTGGTTACATTTGAAGTTTTGTCCCATAGCTAGGGTTCTTCAGATGTGTATTGCAGGGCATATTACCATGTATACTAACCCAAATGTCAAGTCCATATGAAAACTGCATGTACCCAGATCTGCCATCGCATAATGCATCACCAGATTTAGGTCTATGTAGTTGGTTAGGAGTTATCAGCAAGACATAGACCCTGATTTGCCAGGGTATTATGAGACAGCATCTGTCTTATTTGGTCTTGATTTATGAGTATCTATGGTAAAAATATGTAAAGATCCAAACCATGAACATGCTTACAGTGTACGATTCTGGCAACAATGTGTACTCATGTGTAGCTGAGTGTGCCTCCCAATGTGCCTGGTGCATTTCATTCCTTCCAATTACAAAATAGCTTATTTCAAGGGGTTTTGGGAGCTCTTCATAAGTTATCTGTATTTACAACCCAAATAGATAATGAATTAAATCTTTCTGATTGGCAAAATTGTGTAATGTTTATCTGTGATGGTAGTTTTTAATATAAACTTGTGATGTACTACATTTCTTCAGACAGTTCATTGAAAAATATGTTTCTGTTACTGATTTATAGTAAATGTAATAAATGGCATATGTTTTTAATTGATTTTCTAGCATTTTTGTCAGCAGTGTGCAGTGGTTCAGTCATCCATAATTTTGGTTAGATTATTGAAAATACTCTCATTGTAACTGTGGACATGTCATGCCAATTTTTAGGATATCAAAGTAAAAATATGACTGAGCTGTTCATTTATTCATAAATCTCCGCAACATAATACACACAGTTTGATATGTTTGTGTCAGAGAAGCTAATTTTGATAGAAATGATCTGAACATCATAATTTATTTGATGGGGAATGTTATTATAAATGTATGAATGTGCTTGGGTTTTTTTCCCTCACAATACACCATGCAAGTTTGTTTAAACACTCAGGTTGAAGATTTCATGAACATGGAACCTAGACCTGTGGCATAAAAAATCTGGATTCAATCACCAAAACCTAAATCTATTTTTAGATATTTACATGCCAACTTGTACAGGGAGGGACTGCCATTGTGTTATTAACTGTACAAATGGAATGATAATTTCATGTGGAGGCTGACAGTACATGGAAACCTGTCACAGTGGACACCTCCAAAAGAAGGACACCTGTTTATGGAGTATTTTGTGCCTTTATTACTTCCAACGAGATAGTGATATTACTGTTGGCCTTTATCTACTCAATAAGGACAACTTGAGTTTAATATTTACATCTGTTTTTTATAAGAAACAAAGTGAATATTTATGAAAGTATCTTGCATAAACCAAAAATGTTAGTTGAGTTTTATTATAAAAAAAAACAAAAGAAACCCAAGAAATCCTAGACTATGCAAAGAATTTTAAAAAGGCTATGTCATGGATAGTGTTTGAAAATTTTTCAAATTAATTTAGACAGCAGAAGGAGCATGGGGTGCTTTTTGAAGCAAATCTTTCATATGTCTGCCACATAAAATATTATATTATGTCTGTCCAGTACCAATTTGTTTTTTGCACAATAATTTTAGTTATCCACGATCTACAGTAATCAAACTTTGTGCATGACTTGCACTTACAATAAAGAAGAGCCCTACAGATTTTGGCTCAAAGGTCAAGGTCACTATAATTGAAAGAAGGCAAATGGTTTCTGCAAAATAACCCAAGTTCTCCACCATCTACAGTTCTCAAATTTTGTGAGTAGCTTTCACTATAAGTAAGGAGGAACACTATTGATTGTAAGGTCAGAATGTCTAAGGTCAACATCACTGTGCCTGTATGAAGAAAAATGGTTACTGCACACCATCTATAGCTAGTTGCCAACCTCTGCAGATTGGCTTGAACTTGATATAAGGAAGAAACCTTCTGATTATGATCTCAAAAGGTCAAAGGTTAAGATCATGCTGATTGAGAGAAGAAAATGGTTTCTGCAGAATAACTTGAGTTCTCCATCATCTACAGTTACCAAATTTGGTCGATGGCTTGATCTTCATGTAAGGAACAATCCTACTGATTTCAGAGTCAGAAGTCAAAGGCCAAGGTAATTCTGATAGAATAAAAGAATGGTTTCTGCACAGTAACTTAGTTCTACATGACAGAGCCAATTAAAATTTGTTGATGACTTGAACTTGATTTAAGGAAGACCCTTATTGATTTTGTAGTCAAAGGTCAAGGTCAGTAAAAAGTTAAAATGGTTTTCTGCACAATAATATTAGTTCTACATGACATATTTCATGCCAAACTTTGTAGACAGCTTGCACATGATAGTAAGGAAGAAGACTATTGATTTTGGATTCCAAATGTCAGTGTCACTAACTGAAAGAAGAAAAATACATTCTGCAAAATAACATTGGTTGTAAACAAACCTGGCCCAAATTTTGTTGATGGCTTCTACTGGAGATAAGGAAGAAGCCTATGAATTCATGGATCAGAAGAGTGAAAATCAGATTGATGAGTGCAAATAGAAAAATGTTTATGTGCAAAAATGTAAGTTATCTACATCGAAAATTGTTAAACATGGGGTGAGTGTATAATGATTTGTTCATGCTACGCTTGGTATAAATAATACTTATTTTATTGATTTAAATTAAAATTATTAAAATTTTCAATGAAGAGCTAAATGCAGTTTTCATAATATCAGAATATATATATCCCCAAATGTAAAATTTTCTTAACAGCTTCAGTAGCTACTTTATGACACATTAATGTTTCCCCATTTACCCTCTTTATTGTTATCCAAAAATTGGAGATTAATTTTTTTGTTTTAAATATATTCATTCCACACCTTACTCAAAGCTCCGAGAAGTTTTAAAAGGGTTTTAAAATGTTTAATCTTTCACCAATAAAATAATTCATTAAAAAAGCAGTTGACAGCTCAGCAGTGTATACTACTGTGTTTGACAAATTGTTATGAATAATAGTTGTAATAGTTGTACTATTTATCTAAAATTAATATACATTGTCAGTGAACTAATTATAATGTTCAGACTTTTTAATAGAGACCCCAATACTCAATGTTTTCTACTATCAATTAACCGAAATAGCTAGAAATAAGTTTCTCCACATTTACTCCTTTCTTTTTGGTAGTAATTGAATTTTTCAAAATTTTAAAATTATTTAAAAAATATATTCATGCCAAACTGCTGCAAGCTGTATACAGCCCTGAAAATTTGGAAGAAAGGCTTTGGCATGTTTGATGTTTGATCAAAAATAAAGGAAATTATTATTATAAAGTATCTATCTGCTACTTAGTTTGCAAAAAAAAATTATAAATAATATTTTTATTAAAATTTACAAAATATTTCAATAAAATACTAATTGTAATTTTTACCATATTGGAATATATTCCTGCAAATTGTTACTTTTGTTATCATATAGTAACTTTCATGGCTATCTTTCTATATCTGGAAGATTCCCTATATTTACATTTGTTGTTAGTAAATGGAATTTTGTATAACAAAATTAAATTAAATTAAAATGTCTCTTTGCCAAACTCTGAAAGTCATAGAGAGCCATTTTGGAAAAAGCCGTTGTTTTGGTTCAAGTTAGAACAATAAAAAAAATGATTTATAATGATAGATCTGTATACATGTTTTATTTGAAAAATTTAGGATGAATGCTGCTGATTTTACTCTTGAAAAAAATAATTTGTAATTTTTACCTTTTTTACTTAGATAAAACTTTTTCTTAGAAATTGTCAACCAAACTACCGGTATTCATATTACAAAACAGGATCTTTCAACATAATTTCTACTTTCTATGTTGCTAAAGTGTAAAATTTAAAAAAGTAAATAATTATTATTTTAATAATATATTCATCTCAAACTGTGACAAGACATGGACAACTTATGACTATGCATTGTTTACAAAAGTCACAGTACAAATTCAGGAAAATTCTACATCTTTTACTCCTTTCTCTGTTGCTAGTGATGGAGATTTTTTAATTTTAAATGGTCTCATAAATATTATTGCCATAAGTTAAAACAAATCATACTTTCACTAAAGTATTATGAAAAAAGCTTGGGAACCGCTCCGGTGGCCTAGTGGTTAGAGCGTCTGCCTCGGATGCGGGAGGTCACAGGTTTGAACCCCGGCCGAGTCATACCAAAGACTTTAAAAAATGGTATTAACAGCTGCCTCGCTTGGCACTCAGCATTAAGAGGTTAGTGTTAGGACTGGTCGACCTGGTGTCAGGATAATGTGACTGGGTGGGACATCATGCTACATGTCTGCGGTATGATGCCCCAGTGCTAAACATCACTATAAACTGTCACACTGCAGACATCATAGCGATATGACTGAAAAATTGTTAAAGCTATGTAAAAAAATCTAAATCACACACACACACACACAAAAAAAAAAAAGCTTGGGGATGTCTAATGTGTGACATATTTGTTTTAAATTGATTTCGGACACAAGAGGATAGATCTCTTCTGGATTGGGCTGTTTTAAATGAGTTTATTACTTTTCAAAGTTATTAAAACAGAAAATATGTATTGAAGTGAATGTGGCATGACCCTCTGTGTTGGATAAGAAAAAACAGGGAACATGTGCCACCAGTCAGGTAGTCTGCCATTCACCAAGAAAAGTTGACTTTTAGACCAAGGTGTGAAAATTCATACCTTGCCCAATACAGACATGTTTCTTTTGATCTCTGGTTGTTTCCATTCCATGTGTTATTTTGTTTCCTGGTTAACTGAACATGAGTGCTTGAAATAATAGATTTTTTTAAATTACTCAAATAAGGAAATGGTAGATGCTGTAAATATTTGTAAGAACCATAACTCTGCCATTTTTTAAACATAAAAGTATAGTATGATGTACATTGTAATTTGTTAGGATATCCTTACCCCTTCACTACCAGAACATTTATCTGAATTGTGCTGGATCAGGCCACAGACAATGTTATCTTCACTTTTATAAATTAAACCCCAACCCACCCACCACCGGACAAAAAAGTAAAGTGTTAAAAAAATTATTTTTGTCAAGTGGGAGTAATGGGTGATAGATTTTTTAAAAAATGAAAATAACACTCTGTAGCTGAATGAATACAGCTGAAAAATTTATTGTGGGTGGTATGGTGTTGGTTTCTTGAAAAATTATTTTTTGTCTAGTTGGGGTAGGGACTCTGATTTTTGAAAAATGAAAATAATAGTGTCTCTGGCCTGGTGCAACATGAATTGTATTAATACTACTGAGAATATTTATCACAGACATAAAAAATAAACAAAACCCAAATGGTTCAATCACTTGCATGTTGTTTTGAAGGTGTAGAAAACAAGAACACTCAGAGAAATTCAACCATGAACAAATGACTATGTGCAAGAATACTCAGAGAAATTCAACCATGAACAAATGACTATGTGCAGGACCCCTAAGATCACATTAATAAGAATTATGCATGCAGAGGCTGAAAAGAAGAGTGTGTTCTATTATTTATAACGACTGTGATATCAAGGCCCATTGAAGTTCAAAGAAAGTCAGGGTGACTGCAACATTCAACCATATGTTGCTAAATGGCCCCACTTTTATTTGCCATATAAATTGACACAGTACTTTGTAACTTAATTATAGGCAATTAAAAACTTCATTTTTTTATACCTTATTAAGCATCATCATCATCATCATCATCATCATCATCTCTTAACCCAAGAGGTCGTTGGGGCACCACAGTTGACTTTACAACCAATTCTCTCCATCTTTCCCTGTTCTCTACTGCCCTTTGGGAATCTCCAAATCCCATGTCTGTCCACTCCTTAATGTTCTCTTCCCACCTCTTTTTCTGTCTGCCTCTTCTTCTGCACCCTTGCACTGTGCCTTGCAAGATTGTTTTTGCCAGTCCAGATGATCTTGAGACATGACCGTACCACTTCAGTTTGCGCTTTTTTACAGTGGTCAAGAGGTCTTCATAGGATCCAATGGCTTGTCGGATCCTGTTGCAGACTTCTTCGTTGGTTACATGGTCAATGTAGGAGATGCCCAAGATCTTGCGGTAGCATCTCATTTCGAAGGTTTGAATCCTTCTTTGTAGACTTTGATGTGAGCGTCCATGTTTCACAAGCATACAGAAAGATGAATATGATAATCGAGCACATCAGCCTTATTTTGGAACCAAAAGCAATGTTGGTATCTTTCCATATTGGTCTCAACCTTGTTATTGTTGCTGTTGTCTGGGCAATCCTGCAAAATAGTTCTGGTTTGGAGCCCACATCTGTGATAATTGATCCCATGTACTTGAAGCTTGTGACTCTTTCCAGCTTCTGTCCACTGACCTTTATTTCTGCACTGATGCCATTGGTGTTGTTTGTCATCAGTTTGGTTTTTTCGGTGCTAATCTCCATTCTGTATGCTGTGGAGGTTGTGTTGAGGTGCTCAACCAAGTCAGCCAGTTCTTTTTCATCTCCTGCTAAACCATCAATATCATCTGCGAAGCGAAGGTTTGTGATTGTTATTCCTCCGATTCTGATAGTGCCCTTGTGGTCACGCAAGGCATCCTCCATGATCGTTTCCAGGAAAATGTTGAAGAGCGTAGGTGACAGTATACATCCCTGTCTGACTCCAACTGTTGTTCGAAACCAATCTCCTCTGCTGCCATTGATGACAACAGCACTGGTGGCTTTGTCATAGAGGTGCTCAACAACCTGCACTAGGTTTGAGCTGATGTTGCACTTCCTCTTAGTTCCCCATAAGGCATCCCTATCAAAGGCCTTTTTGAAATCTATAAAGACGTGATATAGATTCTGCTGATGCTGAAGGTATTTTCGCAAAGGAGTCTGAGATTGAAGATTTGTTCTGTGGTGCTCCTTCCTGCTTGGAAGTCTGCCTGCTCTTCAGAAATAATTTTCTCTGCTTGAGGCTTTAGTCTGTTGAGAATTATCTTCAGCATGACTTTGCTCGGGTGGCTGATCAAACTGATGGTTCTGTAGTTTTGGTATAGCTGTAGGTTTCCTTTTTTGGGGAGCACGATGACCAAGGATTGAGTCCATGTGGTGGGCCATTCTTCTGTCTGCCATATCTTGTTGCTGATTGTTGTTAGGACTGTGACTATCTCTTCTCCTCCTGCTTGAATGAGCTCTGCTGGTATGTTGTCAATGCTGGCTGACTTTCCTTTCTTTAGTGACCTAACTGCAATTTCTACTTCTTCACAAAGAATGGGGTTGTCATCAATTTCTTCTGCCTGAGGGCAATTTAGTACTGCTGGATCTCCTTGGGTCTTATGATTGTACAATTTAGAGCAGTATTCTGTCCATCACTTGAGGATCTCTTGATCTTCTGTGAGGTATTTTCCTGATTTGTCTTGGAGGGTAGTAGTTTTCCGTTGTTTATGGGTTGTGAGATCTTTCACCAGTTGATATGCCATTTTGCTGTAATTTCTACTCAGACTGTCTTCAATTTTTCAACATTGTCTTTCTATCCAGGATTCCTTTGCCTTTTTCATGCTTTTCCTGATCATGTTGTTTATCTCTCTGTATTTTCTAGCTCCTTCATTTTCCCTTTTTCAGTTCTCTTCTTTTGTCGCATAGTTCATTGACATCTGTTGTGACCCAAGGTTTCTTTATTCGACGATATTTGCCAATGATCTCACTAGCTGTGCTAGTCACAGCTGTGTTGAATGTGGTTGTTAAGGACTCTAGGTAGGTATCTTGGCTGTCCAGGGTTATCAAAGGTCCAAATTTACCACCTATCATTGCTTGGAAGGCTTCTGTGACTTTTGGATCTTTCAGTTTTCAAGGCCAAATCTGATTCTTGGTTGGTTAAGCTTTTTGATCATTTTCAGGTGGAGGTGAAATGTTGTCATTAATAAATCATGGTCACTTCCAATATCTGCTCCTGGAGAACTTCGTGTTTTGGCGATATTCAGTCCTGTGCAGAAACACTTTTTTTCCCACCAAGATGTAATCAATCTGGTTGTGATGTTGTCCATCTGGACTGCGCCAGGTCCATCTTCTAGATGCTTTGTGAGGGCTGAATGTGTTGGCTAGCACAAGGTTGTTGTAGGCAGCAAACTCCAAGAGCCGGAGTCCTCTTTCATTTGTTTCTGCATTGCAGAAATGTCCACAGGTGCTTTGCCAGTTTGTCTGTGAATAAACTCCCACCTTTGCACTCCAGTCTCCTTGTACAAACAGAATGTCCTTCTTTGGTGAGTTGTCAATGATATCTTGCAGTTAGTTATAAAAATTCTCCAGTTCGTTGTCATCATAGATGTGGGTGCATAGGTCTGTATGATTGTGATGTTGAAAGGAGTCGTCCTCAGGCGGATGGTAATGAGCCTGCTTGAGACTGGACGGCAACCCATAATGCTGTTCACAATGCCCTTGTGGACAAGAAATCCAGCGCCATGATTGTGTTTGTCCCCTCTTCCACTGAAGCAGAGCTTATGCCCTTCATCTGTTGTTATTTCGCCAAAGTTTTTCCAGCGCACTTCGCAGAAACCAATAATGTTCCAGTTCTACCTCTCCAACTCATGGTTAAGTTCTTTCAACTTTCCCACAGCCCTCACTATTCTAATGTTCCATGTACCAATGATGATGTTGTCTCTCCCACGGATCTTGGTAGTGTGGGCACCAGTAGTATACTTGTCACCTCCGTCCTGGTGTGCAACGGAAGGCGCGGTCATTGTTGACCTGGGCTGCGACCGATCCGGTATGGAAGAATTGTTAGCTATCTTCATGTGGTGTGTCAAGGGCAAGATACAGCCTGGCGGAGCCCATCCCTCTCCAGACTGGATGACCACAGCTGAAATCCACTGATATAGTGTGGCACGCCCTGGCCCTGAGCACATGGTCATTGAGGTCATCTTGGAGCCATTCCACCCTGGCCGTTGACTTCATCGAGGAAGTGATGCTGTGCTATCATCACACTATTTTACCCATAGTTGGGAGACTCGTGGGGGCGGGAGCGTCTTATTCCATCCCATACAGATCCAATGGACCTGTACCACTGCCCATTATTAAGCATCAGTTTCAAGAAATAAATTCACAAATTTACCAAGCAATACATTATCTCACCCATTTTGTCAACCAGATGTCAGTACTCTGTCAACCCAATGTCAGTACTCTCTCAAGCCAATGTCAGTACCCAAATTCTTCTTCTAAGAGAAAATATTTGACTACACAAGAAGGTAAAATAGTTGCTTGATTCGCTGGAAAATATATGCCAAAAAAGGAAATAAGAAATAACCCTCAATCTCTTATAGAACTTCTAGTGAAATCTGTAAACCTGCTGGCCCTTTATTTTTCTGTTCTGTTTTGTGCAATTGAGGAAATAAAAAATAAATGTTTTGATTTCAATTTATACTACTCTTTAAGGCAATTTTAATAATGACGTTTCTCTAATAAATGTTAATGCATCAGTCCAATATAAAACATTTCAGAATTTAGAATTTTTAAAAATATTTTGCATTAATAAAAAACAACTTTCACATCAACTATTTTATTATAGTGAGTTGTCCTATATTTGCAGTGAAAGCTTGTCAACTGCAGAGTTAGTTGTATTTTAATGCAGCAGATGCATGTAGAATACAGGTCACTGTGTTCAATTATTTGATGTAACGCTGTAAGTAGAAGTCAGTTATACAGGTCACTGTGTTCTATTGTTGGATGGAACGCTGTAAGTAGAGGTCAGTTACACAGGTCACTGTGTTCTATTGTTGGATGGAACGCTGTAAGTAGAAGTCAGTTATACAGGTCAGTGTTCTATTGTTGGATGGAACGCTGTAAGTAGAAGTTAGTTATACAGGTCACTGTGTTCTATTGTTGGATGGAACGCTGTAAGTCAGTTATACAGTCACTGTGTTATATTGTTGGATGTAACGCTGTAAGTAGAAGTCAGTTATACAGGTCACTGTGTTATATTGTTGGATGTAACGCTGTAAGTAGGGCTTCCCTACTTGAAACATACTAAGTTACTGCGCCACCACAATCGATAGTTTGGTTTGATTTTATGAGGTTTAAGCCCATTATTTGCCCATGACTATGCCAGTATATTTTGTGGAGGAAGAAATCAGGATTGCTCCGGGACGAACCAACGGTCCAGGGGAAACTACTGGCAAGCTTTTTCACGTTGGTCTAGCTCTTTAGACTTCTCGCCACTCTCCCCCTTTACGGAGGAGGATGGGGGCGATGGGCGGTAATGAATAATCTTTAACGGGCATGGCAATTCTCACGGTCGCCGTGCACCTTAACTAGAAAAGACCATTCACACGGCCGCTGTGTATATCATCTGAAAAGACTTCCCGCACGGCCGCTGTGCGTCATTTACATATGATTTAGGTAAAGCGTTACGGCTGCCGTGTACCGAATCTGCGAAATATACACATTTTTGAAACCGATTACCTTTAATTGCATGGTTGCAAATCACATGTTAAAACTTCTACAAATGCTGTACCCGTTCACATGCTATAGAAATAGAAATTTTCGAATAAATATCGAGTGGATCTCGTGGGTGAAAGATTTAAGTATTGTCTTCCAATGGACTGACTTATTATGTTAGTCACTCAGAATAAACAAATTTTCTTTTAATGTTTTGCCCAAACGAGTTGTCTATCTACAGTGTATTAAGAAGATAAAAGTAGCAGGTTTCGTAGTTAATGCCAGATGTTTACCGTTTGTGTTCTGCCGTGTTTTAAGAACATTCGCACAGTGGATCCATGTAACATAATTCTTTCTTAATTCAAGCTTAATAAGGTATGCACTTAAAATGTACCTTCGCACCGTAAGTCAAAGTAATATAAGTCATTCTTAATTTAAGGTAACAAAGCATACACTAAAAATAAAAATTAAAAAGCCACAGTGTCGGATTCGATCCTTGGTCTTTTGCGTGACAGGTCGACATATTTCCACTCCACAACAGTAATTAATACATGGAATGGTGACTTTTCTTTACTTGTACAATTTGGTCTATTGATAACTAAAATTCGGGACCGTTATTGTAGATTTTAATTATCAATTTCTTTTTCTCTTGAGGAAAACCAGTAATTCACGGTCTGATCTATAATTGTTTACATACCATGTCATAACTATTATAATACAAATTGAGACAGACTCTGATCGCAGCACGAGCTCGAGAACGACAGCCTGAGAAATATAGTACACATCCGCCATACGAAATAGATACTATGGAAAATTTTCCTTTTTTATGATGTTTGTAGTCCGACAAATCGTCCGCCAAACCTGGTATTGGTACTAATAGTATGTGTTACGTTTAGCTGAGTTTACCTTATTCGGGAAATTTTGGATTCGTCCTAAATGCATTGACCGGTCGCCATGCAGATAATCTTTTCTATTGTGAGCACACGGCGTAAATAATCTTTCCAGTACACGGCGGTCGTACGAATAGACACAGTGGGTATAGACTCGTAAACGCAACATGTAGCAATAACTATTATCTTTTAGTTTTGCCACACAACAGTTGTTATAAGCGGAGGCAAACTACTTTGCTCAAAGGTAACGGCAACAGCTCGTCCGCACTGAGGTTTAAACTCGTGACCAGTCTGCTACGAGTCAGACGATCTGCCTGTCTGACAAATAAGCTATCCAGTTCCTCCAAAGCTATTCTGTTAAGCTCAATAATTCGGAAAAGAGTAAATATTCACGTATCTTTTATCATGTTTTCAAAAAAGAATGTTCACGGATTATTCCAATCTATTGGAGAATTGGAAACTTAAATTGTCTTTAATAAACGTAGGTAATAATAACTCTCGTCTACACTGAATTAATGTAATCCTGACACATTGGGTCGGATACAAATGACTAGTGACATGGCCATGTTACGTACTGCGTGAAAGGATAATTTGCTCAACCCTGGTACATTTTAATGTGGAAACGCAAAGACGTAAAAATGTTTGTGCAATAGTCCGTCCGATAGATGCCGGAATTTTTTTTTAAAAACTCCATCCATATACGATAGGCATGTGTATACAAAGAATGCCGAGATTCTTGTCAAAAATCAAACTGTATACAGTTGAATGCAAACTCAAAGCTCTGAGAAGGACCACCTAGCTGTGGACATCATTTCCTATCACTATGTGTCTACTGAGATATGTCATTGGCTGCTACCGGCCTGAATTAGTAAGCCTTTATCGCTCGAGTACCTGAAGTGTGATACAGTTAACAAAGAGTAGTAATAATATTACTACTAACGGGGTTCCGGGTGGTCCAGTGAACTAAAGCACTCGCCTTTACCGATTACTGCCATCTCACCTCTGTCCGCCTGGGTTCTGAGTCACGGGCTCGGTCAAAGTAGGTATGTGAGAAAGCGAGCCAGTAGATTCTCGTGGTTCTTAACGGGGTTTTCCCGGGTTCTTCCTCCACCAGTTATACTGGCCGCCACGTATAGCCAAACATGGACTAGAAAATGACGTTCAACTCTAAAACAAAAAAAAAAAGAAAGGTTAATCTCAGACCACAATTACCCCCTCCATCCCCATCCCCTTTGAGGTGGACTAAAGGCAAGTTATCATGCAAAATAATATCCTGGAAAATGTTGTCTCTCTATAAAGAACTCGCGCGTAAATCTGAGAGATCAACACGAAGATTTCACGAAGCAACAAGAGATGTCTGGTTGAACGAGAATATTGAAAATGACAATGCTGTGAAATTTCTTTGGTTGATTTATGTCGGCGCACATTTTTTAAAAAATAGAACTTTTAATTGGTACTTAATAGCCAGTAATGTGCTTACATGCCGTTAAAACACAGACATAAATACCTACTTACCTACCTATATACATACGCATTTTTGTGGGTACTAATATTGCCAACTAAGTTTGTTATTTTTTTTTTTTACTTATGAAAGCTATATTTCTTCTGAACACCATATATATTTCGGGTTGTCTGAAGGATATATCAAACTAAAGAAGCCTATCTGCTACTTTGTTAACTTTGAGTGTGAAATTCTATGCAAATATTGTCACAAACCATTGCAAAGAAAGGTTTGCACGATTATATAGAAACAAACAGATCACACAAACACTAAAACTTGTTAAAGTTTTATAATTTTCAAGATCTTTTAGAAAAAGTGGACTGTTTTCAGGGGCAATTAGTTCATTTACAAAGTGTTTTCTGTGATAACCGTAGACGTGGATACATTTGATGATAATATCTCCTTTTAGTGAGTAGATATCGGAGTAGATAGCCCATTGTCACCAGTGTGTGGATACCAGAGTTGTTGTTGTTGTTGTTGTTGTTATAGGGTTTAACGCCATATTTCAGCACAAGATAAGCTATACATGGTGGTCAGCATAACTGGTGGAGGAAGAATCCTGGAAAACCCCAGGAAGAACCACCGACCCACGAGAAGCTACTGGCAAGCTTTCTTACGTACCCACGTTAGCCAAGCCTGAGACTCGAACCCACGCAAAGAGAGGTGAGATGGCAGTGATCCGGAAGTGTGAGCGCTTTAGACCACTCGGCCACTCGGGGCCCCCGGATACCAGAGTAGATAGCCCATATTCACCAGTGTGTAGATACAGGGATATAAAGCCCATAGTCACCAGTGCGTATTTACCAGAGTAAATAGCCCATAGTCACCAGTGTGTGGATACCGGAGTAGAGAGCCCATAGTCACCATTGTGTGGATGCCAGAATAGATAGCCCATAGTCACTAATGTGTGGATACTGGGGTAGACGGTCAATAGTCACCAGTGTGTAGATATTGGAGTAGATAGCCCATAATTACCAGTGTGTAGATACCGGAGTAGATAGCCCATAGTGTGTGATACCGGGTTATCAGTGTGTAGATACCGGAGTAGATAACCCATAGTCACGAGTTTGTGATACCGGAGTAGATAGCCCATAGTCACGTTCGGTTAGTTTGCCAAGACGTAAAGTTGGAATGTGATATGGTAACAGTGAAAATCTTTTAGTAATAGTCGTATTAACTTTGCCCTCACCTACTTAACTGGTTATGGAATACTTTACTGGGTAGTAAAATTTCAGTCTTGAGATCCCTCTTGTAATAATTTTATATTTAAAATTATACACAGTGTTCACATAAGGCGATGACATCAACAGACGCCCGTTGTGCCCGGTGCGATATGAGGACAATGGACCCCCAAAATCTAATTCTGTGGAATATTCATAGAAAAATACAGGTTTGTTTAAAAAATCAAATTTATTTGTAAATAATATGCTTTAACTATAATCAATTTTAAACAAACTCCAAAATTTTCGGCCCTGTCCCCGCACCTTTCGTACCTCGCGAAGGACTCTACTGGGTCCATTCACAGCACATGTAATGCACCGATGTAGCAAACCCAGATCATTAGGTGTAAGATAACAGATGCAGTTTTAAAATCACATTTCCCATGAGAGGTAGGTGTGAGGTAGTGGATAGTATATGTGGGGTAATGGATGGTAGGTAACTGGGTATTGGTCAGTAAGTGTAGTTTTGACATTACATTTCCCATTAGACCCCTGGCAGCCCTTCCCGTGAGAAAATGGGCAACTTCATAATGTTAAACATATGGACATTTCATACATTACATTTCCCGCTGGAGACAATAATATCACAATGTTAAGTGTCACGCCAAAAAGACCCATGATTTTACAATGTTGTATTTCCCGCCAGTAGAATCCCATTATGATACTCCTATGGACTAATTTTGTCTATAGGAGTTCCATCTTGATCCTATAAGCCCATAGAAATAGCAGCCGACTGCCAATTTGCTACAGATGATATGGACTTTTATTGACAAAAATATTCAATTACTGAAAAGTCCAAGTGAAGTGCTTTTTAACCAGTAGTGTTACACATATTAATTCCTTGTAAATCTGTGTGAGTACGTAGAGATACTTGAGTGTGTGTTAGTGACGAGTGTGAGGATACTTGAGTGTGTGTAAGTGACGAGTGTGAGGATACTTGAGTGTGTGTAAGTGACGAGTGCGAGGATACTTGAGTGTGTATAAGTGAAAAATATTTTGGGTCTTTTTTTCTAAATAAATATTTGTTATAAAATATATCACGTTAAAAAAATTGAGGACTACATAGCAGATGGGTCTTTCATGACCAAATGGGTTATCCTCGTTAAATAAAGCGTTATTTATTATTTATGCATTTATTCCTTGCTTTATTTATTTATTTATTTATTTATTTATTATTATTATAGGTTAAACAATAGTATTTAATTAAGGTATACAAAGCACGAAAATGCACAAGGAGGAGGTAGGTGAAAGAAGTTAAAAGAAGAAACTGTCAGTTAAAATGTGTAGAACACTGAGAAAATAGGGAGAAAAGAAAAAGGATGAAAGAACACGAAAAGAGAGAAAAAGCATGATTGAAAATAGTGTTTCCTTCTAAAGTGATTCGTTGTACAGCCGAGGCGATGGCGAATCATTTGGAAACAAGTGAGAAATTTCTGTTTACAGCTGACTCGTAGAAGTAAATGAGTATTACTAATAATAAGTCAATCTTTTTGACTTTTCAATGACTTCATGAACTGTATCGGAAATATGAATGTTTACTTTATATGGAATCGTCGTATCAATGTACAAAAAGGTATTTAAAGTTAAATCACGATATGGTGTGGGATTGAAACTGTTCGACACATTGTTCGTGGTAATAAACGCAAGAAAAAATAAATGTTGGGTACTTTCTACAGATCCAACTTTACAAAAAAGACACTTCTATTATATTATTTGCAAATAAATGTTGATTAATTTGTTCTAAGTCTGTCATAACCAATTGGAATGCCATTCTATATACCGCAATAAAAGTGTTACGGAACACGAGATTTCCAGTTACAAGTGATTTATAAAATTAGAAAATCACGAGAATAAATATTCATATTCCCCATTTAATCAATGTTTTCTAAATGAGTTAAACGTGATATACAGTTTCAACAAAATTCCGTGTGTGTACACCAAATACAACAAAAAAAAAAAAACCAAGTCCTTGTAATGGTACGTGTACACCAAAATACACTGTAATAATGTATACACCTTCCATGGGATAATTTCCTCAGACTTATACAGTACCAATGATTAACAAAAATTGAAAAAGCCTGTCGAAATGATGGACCGTGGCGTATATTTTTTATTGACTAGGTGACACAAATCTGCTTTAAGCTATTTCATGCTTTATTTTTGATATTTCTTTTTGTTTTTAATGTTCAACAAGTGTCTAAAACTGGTCATTTTGAAATATTTAGCAGAGGTCCGTACTGTAAAATCTACTTTTGTAATCTATTTCATGTTTTATATTGTTTTTGCTTCTTAATCTATCATGGGTCTAAAACATAACATTTTAAAATAGTTAAATGATTGAAGTATTCTCTCTCTCTCTCTCTCTCTCTCTCTCTCTCTCTCTCTCTCTCAGAACATGACATGGTGATAAAAGCGAGTCAAAACCCGAACAAAGAGAGAGATGAGGGATGAATATGAATCATATGGCCACTAGTAATGGTAAGACATGCATAATAACGACTTCGAGCAACAACACATAATTGTAAATCTTTAAAGTACCTTCTGTTTGTTTGTTATTTAGCTTGTCGTTTTCTCACTTGCTATATTCGCCAGTTATCGAATGGCTGCGCTCTGCTTTCTTTATTTAAACCAAGTTAACCAACTTTGAAGTTTAAATCCTGAACGCCTCTTTTATTTATCTAAACAATACGAATGGGAAAAAATATCCTCAGAAAAAGAACCAACAAGATTGTACTGCAGTAACTGCAAAACTACACTTGGAAGCGGACACATCTGGCAGGAATGCGAAGAATCATCTTGTACCCTGCAATAAAACAGCTTCTTGTAGTCAGTCTTAACACCGTGCTGGTGATGGTGGTGGGTACGCTAATTATAATTAACTCCCAAAACCCAAAACGGGACATATCAATAATTTAACTATTTCTCTTGAGACCATATCCATTAAATGAAAAGAACGTCATGAATAACTTGATTAATAGCTTTCAAAAGAGGTCATTTTCTGTTTTTACCCGGTATAATTAAATGTATTGTATATATTGATGACAGGTCACATCTGTATGCATGATAAATTACTAGGAATCTATATTTATTAAACTTTCATTCAGCGTATTCAGTCCTACGTGATTCTTAGCCTTCAATAGAAATGCTGAAAACTCAACCCTGTTCAAACATGAAAAATGGAATACATTGACTGGTTATTAGAGTAATCAATTCTTCTTCACAAACGTTAGCATATTTTACAGCTTAGTAATAGCCAGGTCTCCTCTAAATAAACAGTGCAAGCCAATGTCGTGCCGTATGGTGTCCGTGTTTATCTCATTAATCGAAACATGCCTTGTATGGGACAAGCTTGGCTGAAAAGGTCATTATAACTGGGTTCAATTACTCTTAAAGTGGATCATAACGAAGTGGCGTGGCGGTAATACAAGCGCTCTATCTTGTGCAATTTAACTATTTTTTTGCGGGAGGAGGAGAAGCTGAGTTTAAATTGGCTCCATTCTGTATGTTACCCAAATCATTAGCATAACTTTCACTCAGAGAGAGAGAGAGAGAGAGAGAGAGAGAGAGAGAGAGAGAGAGAGATTATTAGACCTTGGATTTTATAGTTGGTACTTTGTCTTAAATATCAAGGAAAGAAAAAAAAAATGACGGAAAAATAATAATGTTTGTTTTCCATTTTTTTAAAAAAAAAAATACGTGTTTAACAATTCTCACTACATTAGTTTGATTGGGTGTTTTACGGCACAAGAACACAAGTAGATTACGCAAGTAGATTCCAGAAGTAGATTATTTAGTGCCGAGACACTTGGAGAGAGTCACCAATCAATCCTCATGGACACACCCAGGTAGCCGACAGGGGCTGATCTAATGCAATTCTCATTGGAAGTTCATTTAAGATTTTATATGATGAAAAATCTCAATAACAAATAAAAATTTTCGTCTACAATACTCTTTATTTTTAAATTCAGTTATATCAATATAGGTTTTTCCTTCCTGAAGTATTCTAAGTTTTGGATTAATAGTGCATATCACATAAAAAAAATACGGCTTTAAATATCCGACTTTAGAGTATAGTATAGATCGATATCAAGGTAACTTATCACCTGTGTGTTCAATCAGTATTTAATGATTAATCCAGATTAACGGCATTAGTATGTAGATACTACATGGTACAATAAATAGAAGTAAATAATTCCCACTATCGCTAAAATGTAATCCTCAAACGGGAATACAACCGGACTATTTTTTCGGTGGTCGTAATCCTTTCTTGTTTCCAGGTTACTGGCGACATACCGGTATTGGTAAAACAAAGCCTATCGATACAATCGTTGAACAATACAGGTGCCATAATAAAATAAGACGTCATTCCCTGTAACTAAATCACTCTCGCTTTCTCGTGCCTGTTTGTGCGACAACATGTTTTCTTTCAAAGCGGCAAGACAGCATTCCAGGTCGTGACAGTTTTTTCAAAGCTGGATTCATTGTCTACTATATCTAACCCAGGAAATACATCTTATCAAACGAATCCGGACATTTACAGGTATGTGAAAGGGCTAAACTATTCAATCTTAATATGGACTTTCCAATCTCTGCCTACTGGCAGACTATACTGAACTATGCGCTGAAATGATCGTGACAGAGTCAGAGTTACTTTGGCTACATTTTCTGAGATTTTTCTGTGAAGATCATTTTTATTCCTCCCTTTTCCCTACAACAACTGAGTTAACTTTTAAAATAGAAAACTAACAAAATCCACGACAAAAATCATGAAGAATGCTACAATTTGTTTTTCGCCTCAGTGTAACTTATGACGAATATATTTAGCACAACACAAATAAGTATAAACATTTACAGACATATTGATTTGTGGGGTGTGGGGTGAATTTAATTTTTTCGAAAGCCAAAACAAAGCAATTATAAATAGTTTTCATCAAAATTTTAATCGATCCACGAAGTAGACCTGGACTTATTGAGATAAAGTTTATAACAAATATTTATATAGTCAGGGAAACTAAAAATAAAATAGAACAGGGTTTAACAAATTCGGTCAAGTGTTCAAGCTTTACTGAGATCGAGTAGTTATGTCAGCAACATGTCACTGTACATGGAAGAGATAATTAGCCACTGCGACAAATACAAGACATGAATAATACGGCATCTTTATACAAAATATATTACTTATGGGCAAGGAAGACGTCCAGATTGGGTGAAGAAAAATGCTTCTGTCCTATTCTCGAGAATTAATAAAGGCGCATTTGGGGTTTCAGCTGAAGTAGTTTTGTCTGTACCAATCATCGTCACATTTTGTGTAAATTGTACCAACATGGTTGCATATTTTGTCAAGAAAAGCATTCTTATTTATTCACATACAGACATACATACATACATACATACATACATACATACATACATATCGTCTAAAAAATACAGTTGTTCACTTAGATGGATACCTTTTCAGCCTTTTTGTAAATTCAGGACCTAGTCCCAAAGTCTTCAACCTGCATTGTCCTTTCCTGGAGACCAACAGTTACAATTTTCAAAGCATACGATTTAAAAGAAAATATCTTACAAACTTACACAAAACAGATAAGCCATTTTTAACCTTAATATTTGATTTTTATTTGTCCTTTGAGGTATTGGCAATTGCTTAGCGGGATTCTTTATTTATTCACCACCGGACACTGTACTTTCATACAACGTACAAGGTTTTCCTTTATACTTAACATTTTCGAAACGCTCCACTTGCAAAGCATAATAAAACGCTGTATATGCCTTCTGTTTTTAGATCAGGATAGCCATGACAGACCGTAGAATGTAAAGTCACTTTGATTATAATATAAGTTTCAAGTGTTGACTTTAATATTAGCGAACCATGATTTTAACGAGCGTACCATTGTGTTAAAAATACCAATTGAAGTTCTAGGCTGTCACCTGCTTTTCAACGTTTTCTCTCAAGATGATAATTTCGTTGCTTTCTTTTTACTGCATAAAAGACATACCGGAGCATTGCAGAAATCAGTTTCATTTATAAGCTTCAGTTGCGATAGCATAATATTCTTCATTGTAGACCGTGTCAGATGCTTCACTATGGTTTTTCAGGCTGGAGGTAAATTACCGCAACCAGGATGGAGACAAGAACACAATCTTTCTCTAAGCGAATCAAAAGCCACAGGGGAATCACTGTACGCCCGAAAGAGACTTCCAACCTCTCGAAAGACAAATATCCTGATGCCAAATCAGATGCGTCGGAATCTTCCCATCTTCATCCTAAAAGATATGAAAATACTTACCAACTGGGACCAGACGATGACAAAAGATTCAAGCCAAAGAAGGTCGAAACGGTCATGCGCGATATACTCAAAGAGACACTAGCGGAGGTAGAATATGAACGAGAGTTGTGCTCTCGCCTTAGCCGATTGCTGTCCGACACTATCAAAGCCAAAGTGAAAGAACTGAATTTCCAGCGCTATAAGTTGATGGTGCAAGTAATTATTGTGCAAAACAGTGACCAAGGACTTCAGATAGCAAGTAGATTTATTTGGGATGAACACAATGATGCGTTTTCCACTGCCGTATATGAAAACAAGAGTTTGTATGCCGTAAGTATCTGCTGGGGAGTTTACTACGAATGAATGCATACCAGAATGGCGAATGTTTCATAAATAGAAACATTAATGACTCAAATTTGTACTTCCTAAATGCTCCACAAGAATGAGTAGCTTTCCTTTTACTGTTCTTCGCATAAAGGTATCAGACTTACCACAAGCTTAAATATATGTATGCAAAGTTGAGGCCGACATGTTGAACTTTTGGGTCTATGTAAAAATGGAACACGATTATATTGAAACGGACGGTTTCTACCATTCACCCACAAGGAACAGGCTCTCTATCAGCTCATATGCCAGAAGGCAAGAGAAAGTAGTAATTACTGAAACTGATGAAACAAGCAGATGGGCTGTCTTATTTCCTCAAATGATATAAAAACTCGTCAATTTAAAAGAAATCTTGAAGAAATATTTAGTAATATTTATTGTGAAAACATTTCTGACTGCTGTTTAGGAATGCGTTAGCATTCAAATATGGAATCAAACATTTGTTCATGATACTTTCTCTAGCGAGAGTGACCAGATTGTATCTCTGACGGAGACCCAAATGTGAAGTTGCGACGCCATAGCCATATTTTCCTGAAGCCCCATTGACGCAATTGAAGGCAGCATCACTCAATGTATTTACGATTATGATATGTATGAATTAGAGCTTAAAAAATCCAGAGTTCAAATAGATGTGCTGAGCCATTTCTTACTTGCTAATGTAGCTATTTATTTTCAAAGCGCTAAACTTTGCTTTAGGCAGTGCGAGGCTTCCAAAAGCCTACTAGCCTGATGCCCAATCAGAATCAACACATTTTAATTTTAGCCGAGATTTACAGGATGGGCTGCTGAATGGTTGTGGTCAGAACATCTAAAAATGTGAACTCATGGTGAGACAGATATGTTGTAATTAATAATATATGGTTGGACACTAGTACGTAAACACCAAAATGTTTTATAAAGACACTTTCGTTTCCATGACACTCAATGCATTGATCACGGTTACAGAGTAGCAAACATTTTAAAGCAGAAAATAAATATGAAGCTTATTAATAGTAATTTATTATAAACATAAACTTGATAAAAGATTTACAAAATAATGAAAAGTGCAATCATATTGGAAATGGATAAAAACTGTTAGCATGTAGTTCATTTGGCTCCAGGGTACTGGCGTGTCACGCAAAATCGTTTTGGCTATTTTTTATTTCTCCACAAGTCTTATGGCTGATTCGAACGACACTTGCTCATTAATTTTTAAAAGTTACTTCAAGTTGTTTTGTTCTTATAATTGTTGTTGCTCTTGGTGTTGCTGCTGTTGTTATGGTTTTATTAACATTTTTTTTAGCAAATGATAGGTTACAAGGTGTTTTTTACAATTAACTTGCGTTGTTGGAGCTTCTATCTTTCGAACTTTCTCGTTAGGTAATTGATATCTTTTTAACTGTAAAACTAACATCGCATCTGCTATCACGGAGGTTGTTTATTCTGACGCATGTGGTTTGCAAAGGTGACAGTTTGTGAATGATATATGACGAAGGTCGATAGATTGGAATGCACCTAATGTGTGGAGAGACGTGCTCCTGTGATGAATATCGGTGCACACATTGTAAATCCATCCCTTGCAAGGATTAAAACTAATAAAATATTGATTTCTCCGTGTTTCTAAATTGTCATTGATTGTGGCCGGCTTATTTTAGATGTTATATTCAATGGGGATGACGATACTACCATGGAATTTCAAGGTACTCTCATCTCTTCGGGTGTTACAACGCATATAAAATAGACATCAATCAACGTTGACGATGACATAACAAACAATAGAAATGGTAACCACGATGATATTGTCAATATCCACTTATTGATGCGATCCCGAAATACCACAACAAGGGAAATATACAATATCGCTATCTAAACATGTAAAGCTATAAAAAGAGATATTTCAAACCTTTTTTTTTCTTCATTATTGCCAGTTTTAAAAAGAAGAAACTATTTCCTGTTGAAAGCGCATCTAATTTTTTCAACATTCTGTCTTCGTATATGTGTGTGTGTGTGTGTGTGTGTGTGTGTGTGTGATATTTCAATTTACAAGTATACACTTTGATTAAGGATCACATTTGACACAAATACAAAGAGAACACTTTGATTAAGGATCACATTTGACACAAATACAAAGAGACCACTTTGATTAAGGATCACATTTGACACAAATACGAAGAGGCCACTTTGATTAAGGATCACATTTGACACAAATACAAAGAGGCCACTTTGATTAAGGATCAAATTTGACACAAATACAAAGAGAACACGTTGATTAAGGATCAAATTTGACACAAATACAATGAGAACACGTTGTTTAAGGATCAAATTTGACACAAATACAAAGTGAACACGTTGTTGAAGGATCAAATTTGACACAAATACAAAGAGACCACGTTGTTGAAGGATCAATGTTGATACAAATACAAAGAGACCACGTTGTTTAAGGATCCAATGCTGACACAAATACAAAGAGAACACGATGTTTAAGGATCAATGTTGATACAAATACAAATAGGTCAAGTTGTTCAAGGGTTATATTTGATACAAATACAAATAGGTCAAGTTGTTCAAGGGTTATATTTGATACAAATACAAGTAGGCCAAGTTGTTCAAGGGTTATATTTGATACAAATACAAATAGGCCAAGTGGTAGAAGGTTCAAATTTGATACATATACAATAAGACCAAGTTGTTTAAGAATTAGTTTTAGTGTGAAAGTTGTTGCAATTAAGAGTGTTGTTTCTGAAGCAATGACTCACTACCACTGTCATTCTTTCAAAAATCTTTTATTATTGTTGTAAATCTACGCCTCTGTTTATTTGAAGTGAAAGAGCTGATTTCATATAAGCGGAAGAATCACTATTTATATGAAATGCATTTTTTGGTTAGTTGTAAACAAATTTGTTGACAAATCAAAGAGTAATGATTAGCGTGAAATTTAATTTAGTTAAGTGTATGTTACCCAAAGTTCATTTCACGCAACTAAATGGTTTTCATGTGAATGACTATTTCTGTGTGGTAAACAGTCAATGCCCTTTGAAATGTCTGCACTGTATTGCTATAGCCACTAACAAATCTTACGTTAGGAAAGTACTCCTTAAACGCATACATTAACGTGAAGAAACAAAAACTGAAATGACGTTATGTTTTTCTTATTAAATAACTTAAGCAATTGTTTTTAATGCTCAAAACTGATGCATGGGTATTGTTGTCAACACAGAAACTTGGGTAACATTCTAAATAGTTACAACAGCTGAATTCAACCGAGACCCCTTTGTCTACTTAATAACGTTTGTATACAATGGTAAAGACAACTGAATTATTTTGACAATCGGCTTGCATTTTCCACGGTAAATAATCCCTGTGAAATGAAAAGAAAGAATAAACTATTGATAGATTTTGAGTGAGCATAGACAATGTCGCTGCCGAGAACTGTCCTTCGATTAGAGTAATATACGAGTAATCAGGACTTTTAACGAGCAGCAAACCTTTACATGTAATCATAGATTAGTGCTGACAAAAAGGTTTAGATGTTTGAAGAGAGTGCTTGTTTTCAACACGTAAACCTGGACATGAATTTGCCTTGTCAATGTAATTGTTTGTGACGACTTTGTCTGCCTGCGTTGACTGACTGTTGTTTAATGCTACCAAGTCTCAAAAGGCGTTGCGGTATGCATGGCTAGTATTCTGTGCTATTGACTGAGTCTAGGAATAACTTCTCACACACCACCCCACCTCTTCAAATATCCATTTGACTGTCTATTCCTTTGTCCGCAGTAATACATAAATTATTTGTACACATTTTTTGTGTACTTTCCCTGGTGACCATACAGTCTTTATTTCCGTCAAGAGCCACGCTTATATTACTTTCAATATTGATCATAAGCTAGCGACCGCTGAGAGTTCGCTATAATGCAGGAGATCACGTGGTATAAACGAAAGAAAAACAATATTTACTCTCTCTCTCTCTCTCTCTCTGTAAAAGGAGAGTAAAAATTTTGTAAAAAAAATTTTGCAAACGTTGAAAATGAAATGAAAAGAGTAAGATGTTCTATTTTTGGAAGTTGGATAATTCTGCTTGGGAGCAAATAGCCTCTTAGTCGCAACTGTCTTATAAACCTTTGAATGACCATTTGAATGAATCATGAAACTAATTCTAAATGCACCCTGGAAGAGGTCTTTCGGTTGTTTCAACGCAGAAATCATGAAATGAAGAAGTTAATAAAGAATTTAAACAACTATCCACAAATCATATTTCCCCCATACTAAAACCCTTCTCCTTAGACAATTTTTTCATTTTGACTGAATAAACGTCCAATATGGAGAAAAGTTAAACTGCTTGAAAAAATAAAATTTGCGTTTGGTTTGACGCTACATTGCTTTCCACTAGTCTGCATTGGTGGTGGTGGTGGTGATTTGGATTTTTAACGTAGCTTTAACAATTTTTCAGTCATATCGCTACGATGTCTGCAGTGTGGCAGTTTATAGTGATGTCTAGCACTGGTGCATCATGCCGCAGACGTGTAGCATAATGTCCCACCCAGTCACATTATCCTGACACCAGGCCGACCAGTCCTAACACTAACCTCTTAATGCTGAGCGCCAAGCGAGGCAGCTGTTAGTACCATTTTTGTAAAATTTTTGTAAAGCTGTACATCAGTGAAATATTCAAGAAATAACTTAAAATAAGGAAAACGTCTGATGTAACTGGACATTCCTCGACCCTAAAACTGACATTGGTGGTGGAGTCAGAAATATCGAGGAGGGGGTCTATGAGACGGAACATCTGAATGGGGGCTTACTGATCGAAGCCCCTCTATTTTAAATGTCTCTCGGGCATAATTGGAACCACTTAACTGAATGTAAACACAATTTGACACAATAGACCATGATATATTACTTCACCGTCTCCAGCATGTATTTGGCATTCACGATACAGCCTTACTATGGTTCAAGTCTTACTTGGTCAAGAGGACACAAATTGTGTCCGCAAATGGAAAACACTCCAGCCCAATTGATCTATGTTGTGGCGTTCCACAGGGGTCTGTTCTTGGGCTTGTTCTCTTCATTCTATACACTCAGCCACTCTCAAGTGTCATAGATCATCATCCAGTGTCTCAACAATTGTATGCTGATGACACCCAAATATACAAATCTAGCCATCCAACTGAAGTTGAAGCTACCATCCAAGGCGTAGAGAGGTGCATTTCCGATGTGAAATCATGGATGACATGTAACAAGTTGCAGATGAATGATGATAAAACTGAAGCCATCCTGATTACAGCACAAAGACTTTCTCATTCACATCCTTTACCTCAGACAATAAATATCAGCAACACCAACATTAAATTCACACAGTCAGTACGAAACCTAGCTGTTACTCTCGACAGTACTCTCATTGCACCAACATGTCATGAACATATGCAAGGCTACATATCTTGAGCTGAGACGCATCAGCTCCATTCGCAAGTATCTTTCAGTTGATGCCACTAAAACACTTGTGTGTTCCTTAGTACTTTCAAGACTGGACTATTGTAACTCAATTCTGTCTGGTTCGTCTCAATATCTACTCCAGAAACTTCAAAAAGTTCAAAACACAGCTTCTCGGATCATCCTTAGAGTACCACGATCAGAGCACGCCTCTCCCCTGCTCTGTACCGTACACTGGCTATCCATTCGATCCAGAATTAAACACAAAATTTGTTCTCCGTGCTACGTTTCACTGACGGGCTCCAGTCCAACATACATATCCGACCTCACCCATGTATACACACCAGCAAGATACTTACGCTCCTCTTCTGACACTCGTATTCTCATTATTCCCACTATGAAAATGAAATCATATGGACAACGTTCTTTTGCATACCAGGGCCCAGCAACGTGGAACGAATTGCCCACTGCACTTAGACACAAAGACACAGTGATCTCATTCAAGAGCGCTCTTAGAACTCACCTATTTCAACTGCAAGAACAGACTTAAAGACCTAATAATGTTTCCTTACCTTAAATATTTACAGCATGTTTTCTGTTTTCTAATTTCGTGGTGTTTGTTTTTATTTTTGTAATCATATCATAATATATGTTTTTTTAAGTGTTCTCGAATGTTATAAAGCGCTTAGAGCTTCTAAAGATTAGGCGCTATTCAAAGTCCTCATTATTATTATTATTAAACAAAAACAATCGTTCTAGATTGTCTAGCGCTAAATATTAAGTAAGTTTGGAAGGGGGGGGGGGCACCGACTCTGCGATGGCTATGAAAACTGCCTAGGCCACCTGTGAAAATTAATTCTATACCGGCCTTTTCATATTGAGAGAGAGAGAGAGAGAGAGGGGGGTCTGAAGGACCATGTCAGTTGTTTTTCATACTTGTCTGAAATAAAAGTAACACTATATCTCCGTCTTTGATTTTTTATGTTTATAGCAACAGTAGATAAAACTCTTATCTGATCCATGTTGCTGAACAAATAGATTCGTTCATTGGTACGAATACCCTTATTGCACCACGTATGTCTAAATATGTCAGTCATTAAAACTGATTAATCGTGTCCATCAAGTTTCCAGTTGTTTGCGTATCTAAATCTTCCCAAACTGCTGTTAGTACCCTGAGTAATGATGAGATCTGAACAAACAATCCGGCAATTTATTTACCCCCCTGGTGTCCTCTCGGTGATCCTTTACCTACATCGGCGCGCTGATTGTTTCTGTCATAAATGCACTGAATACGCTGAGTAATTTAAAACATGACCTACTCCTTCCTTTTTTACCCGTTTCTTTTTACATTTATTGAGTATAATGGAAAAAATATTCGTCATGCTATTAGTACCACCGGCGTATCGTGCCATTACTAAATAAGATCCAGCGGTCTCGATCGGCTGGAAGGTGGTGTCTGCGGGAGTTAGTCGCGGAGGAACGTAAGGATGAACAATCGAAATCTTAGAGGCCACTTGAGAAAAAAAAACAACCTGTGAAGTATTAAACAGATAATATAACTGTTAACAAGATTATATGGACGCTGCGCATCCAGCACAGAAGTAAGCGAAAACATTTCTGGCGTATATGCACAGGTGGACAAGTGATTTTTTTTAAATACACGCAAGGACCAACATTTCTGAATTTTCTAAGTGAAAAAGTGAAAGTTTCAGAGAGAGAGAGAGAGAGGGGGGGGTAATTGATAGCTCTTTAAAACGATCACTAATCCTGCTAATCTCTTGAATGTCTACTGCATTAGTAGCTATAGTGACTTTCTTCGCACACAGTAATATGTGATTCTTATCGTCAATGATATTCAATTGAATAATACAAAGTCAACAAAACTGGTATTAAAGATTCGTATATACTCCCTTGTTGATATGTGCTACCACTCAAGATTGGTAACTGAGGAAAGAGAATGCTGAGCTGTAAAATAGCTGTCTACCTATGTATGCATCTATGTTCTCTAGTTTCTTTACCACTTATATGTCTGTATATGTATGAATGCATGCTTGTACGCATGCACACACGCATGCATGGATGCATTACTATGTACGTACGTGCGCAAGCACATACATGTACGTCAGCAGACAGAGTGATGGATGGATGGATGGGATAGATGCTTTTATTATTTATTTCATAGTGAGATATTGAAATATATCAGTGGGAGACAAATTATCTCGCCAAAGTGTCGATACCACATATATGGCCACAGTGGCTATATCAGTTCTGGAACTACTTTTTCCCATTGAGGAAAATATATCTGCCCTGGTACATGTTATTCAATCCTGTATTTCGATATCTAGGTCTTTTTCTTCTGCTCTCTCTCTCTCTCTCTCTCTCTCTCTCTCTCTCTCTCTCGACCGCTCCGGTGGCCTAGTGGTTAGAGCGTCCGCCTCAGATGCGGGAGCTCGCGGGTTCGAACCCCGGCCGAGTCATACCAAAGACTTATAAAAATGGTACAAATAGCTGCCTCGCTAGGCGCTCGGCATTAAGAGGTTAGTGTTAGGACTGGTCGGCCTGGTGTCAGGATAATGTGACTGGGTGGGACATAATGCTACATGTCTGCCGCATGATGCCCCAGTGTTAGACATCACTATAAACTGCCACAATGCAGACATCGTAGCGATATGACTGAAAAATTGTTAAAGCTACGTTAAAAATCCAAATCTCTCTCTCTCTCTCTCTCTCTCTCTCTCTCTCTCTCTCTCTCTCTCTCTCTCATAAGATGTGTCAACTGTAGATCTTTTAATGTATACAATAAATAAGATCTCATCAAGTTTTATAGTTGTCATTCAGTCTTTTGCGATATACTACGGCTCATTTCATTGGACTATTTAAAAGTACAAACAAGCGCGCTAGTGTACGTTCTATCGCGCTATTTTCATCACATTGCGAGGCAGACAGGCTTTCAAAGCAAAACTATTTACAAAAAATAGCGCGTTAAATTGCAGACATACGCGGATGTTTTTATACGCACTAAAATAGACTGCCAATGACACGAATTGCCATTCATAGCTATGTGCATGTCACCCATACAGTATAGTATATATGTAATACGCTACAACAAACCGTACATGTTGCAGAGAAATAACCTCATGACAATCGTGTTTAAAACGATGGATAAATTAGGCATTAATTAGTATTGATTGCAAACCGGAAATTGGATACAGCGTCTGCTACCGAGCTAGACATGTTAGCCAAGGCCGCAAAAATGTAACGTTTAAATGTAAAAATAAACAAAATGAAGAAAGAAAATCCTTATAAGTAAACTGACCATCATTACAATCATTTTGTTTAAATATGTTTTGCTGTGAAGTCTGTCAGATACAACCTCTATGTTGTGCTTCTAGTTACCCAATCCCAACAGTATCAGTCCTGGCATGAAATGTTTTAACAAAAACGTCTTAAGGTAGTAATGCAGATGTAAATCGCACATTGGCACACAATAGACAAAACCCGTGCACTTCGACGGCTTTTGCCTTTAAAAATATATAAAGGAAAAAGAAAAGCAAATTTTTTGAGTAGATATAGAGAAATATTCCACGAGTGATGTGGAAACATTTTGCATTGCCACTCGTGGCTTCGCGTCTCGTGAAACCACAAAATGTTTCCTCTTCACTCGTGAAATATTTTCCAATATATTCTTTAAAAATATTCGTATCATTATATCTACTTGTCAAAATGTGTGGAACAAACACCAGAAACAAGCTCCCGGATCTCCTGGATATCAAGCAAGCCGCCATCGAAGAATGGCATTCCTCATATTGAACATGTCTCAGAAATGAAGTGATATTGTGTCGACTGATGTATTGGACACACATACCTGATCCATGCATATCTAATGTATGGTAAGTCTCGACCAGAACCCTCTGTTAAAAACGTTACCTGACAGTTACATTAATTAATATTGATTCAGACAAGAAAATCATACTCAAAATGTACAAAGACAGCCCTTAAATTTGTAAGAATAAAGTCGATTAAGATTTGGAGTTAAGTAAAATTGCATGATAGAGAGGCGAGAGCACGTGCATTGAGAATGAACAACGAAAGGGTAACACATTTATTTCGAGTGTATAGATTTCCATCAAAGAGGCAGAAGTTGACGATGTCGACTCGACTAAAACCTCTGACGACAACCGAGAATTCGACTTTCTAAGATAATGTAGTTTATAAAAGAAATTAAATTTTCAGCATATATTTTAAGGATTTCGACTTTTCATTACCATTCCAGTTTAATTTATATAAGATCTTTACCGTTTATCTTGTAAGAGTACATGTTCGTTTTATTTAGAAGGGTTTATCTTTTTTGAGAGTTTTTACCATTACATTTGTACAACCTTATTCTGCACTATATACTGGGGGTGTACTGACATGCAGTTACACCCAAACAGGGCTTATATGATTCTAGTATGGGGGGACGATAGAGCCTCACGTAGACCTCTATGTTAAATTTGAGGGTTTGGAATATAGTCTCAAGATTTATAGCCTCACGTAGACTTCTATGTTAAATTTGGTCGTTCGCACTATAGCCTCAAACGGGAATTTAACGGATTGGGACCATTTAGACTCAGTAGGAATTGAACAGGGTGACGTCACGGTACTGGACACTGGCAACAATGTTGCAAGTGGCTGACCTCAATCGGGCGGAACACTGGCAACAATGTTGCAAGGAGTTGACCTGAATACGCGCTACTCTAGGTAGGGACAAATACAACAGAGATATACATACATATACATAGACATAGACTTAGACAAACAAACAAATACACAAAAAGGGCAAGAGAGAATAGATATCTTTTCGAGGCAATGGAGTTGCCCTGAAAATTGCCTTTGGGTTTCTTCTTCTTTGTCTTCTAATTTCTTTGTTGTCGTCTTCTTCTCCACCAACATCTTATTTTCTGCACTACATTCTTCTTTTTTCTTCTCATCTTTCTTCTCTTCTTTTTCTTCCTTTACCTCTATCTCCTCTTTTCGTTTTCTTCTTCTTTCATTATTTTTTCATTCCATCTTCTCATTTGTTCTTTGTCCTCTATGTCTTCCTTTTCTTCTTTTTCTTGTTTAATTAGTTCCCTTAGCATTTCTTTCGCCTTCCTTAAATTATTTATCTCCATTTTGAGACGGTGGGGACTGTAACAACATCCTCCAATCTCACCAACATTTCCTCCACCATCCCAATATCATCAACCACTTCCTGCAGCTTGTTCATTTTGTCCAAATGGTTGCTAGCCATCTCCTTTGATTATTCAATGTTGAATTGCGCGAATCAGTCATTCAGTCAATTTGGATTATAGTGGTTTTCGCACAACTGTGCATGTAACACTGTTTAATTCCTGCACGGCAGGATATTTAATTATTTCTGGGGGAAGGAATTAGAGCCTCATCCCCCAGGCATTTCTGCACTCAAAGAGTGCTGTTAAATTTAGCCCACGCAGGTCGTGAGACTAAAAGTCCCAAACGACCTGCATGTAACGCTTTCTTGAGTGGGAATGGACCCAACACGCACTCAAGTTAACTCTGAATTTTCAGTCTGTTCTACCGCGGTACCAGGTGTCAACCAAAGCAGAATGAGACGTCACATCGGGGCACCTGGTGTTTGGATGGGTGGAAATTGTTCTACATCTCCGTCATGGGACGAGTGTCCGGGAAAAGAAAAGGAGGAAAGGGACCCGGCAGGAGGCGCAAGCGCGACAGAGCTCTGAAACTCCAGTACGTACTTATCAAATCAATTTCAGTTAATTCTAATGGACATATTAATAAAAATCCAATAATGTGTAAGCCACCTGTGCAATTAACTAAATCAATTAAGTTACTAAATTTCATTATAAAATTCGTTCAAAGTTAGAATTTTGTGCACAAAGTGTGTAATGTGTCGAATTTTGAAGAAGTACTGAATCCTAAAGTTGAATAAATTGTGCATTAAAATTGTATCATTGTCAAGCCAGAAAGGTCTTTGAGAAAGTTCACTTTGATATTTCCCTTGTTTCATCTGTGAAACATAAAGGGGCCTACGTTTAAGCTTCAGTGGAATTGACCCAGTCATTGTAACGGTATCTTGGAAAAGTACATTAGAGCCACCGACCGTATCTGTTTGGAGGGAACCTTATGTCAACTAATTGATCTTCAAAGTAAAGCTAATTGCATCATATTCTAGGCTGTCAAAATCTGAAGAAAGATATGATTAATTTTGGGAAAAATTTAGAAACAGTTGCTTCGGATTGGTCAGTTAAAATTAAGGCGTACACTTTAGAAATAATGGGAAATTTAAGGTAGCGACTTGGCTCAGAATTCTTTAGTCCTATTTTGCTTGCGAGAAGTCGAATTTGAGACTCCGGTGGAAAACCGGAGAATAGAGTTTTCCCTCGTTAACAAAGTAAAGAGGCCAGAGAGCTATCTTGAAAGGAAAAGACAGGCTATAGTACTAGGACGCACGATTGTGTGGAAAAGAAACAGCATTAAGGAACGCAATTTTAATTTCCATGTAATTTTCAATTTTGTTGTTTGTTTTATGCAAATGTGTAGTATTTCATAGGGATTTATGAATAATCCAAATATTCAAATGTGTGGTATTTTATAGGAATTTATGAATTAATTTCCTTTGTCTGTAGGATGATACTGTTTATCATGAGTTAATGATAATTGCAAATTTATAAATGATTTTGTAATGCTGAAATGATCTTGCAGGTTATTTTTAATGTAAGGTAGAATTTAGTGAATCTTATGCAATAGTAATCGAGCATTTATCTTATTGGGTGAAACTGGCTAGCCAGATGTAAGAAGACGTATAGTAATGTGTGCTGATATATACGGCAGCATCGTCTGTATTCAGAACACGTGTCAATTGCTAATCAATTGCGGCATGGAACAGGGACGATGAACTGTTTAATTAAGGTCAGACTTGGTATATTGCAATGGTCATTTGTAACTATAGATAACGATTGTACCTTACCTCAAATACAGTATATTTGTAAGGACCGTTAATCGTTAAGGTCACATTATATCAGAATTTATGCAGTGTGGATAGCTATTTACGTTTCTGAATAACGGAAGTGAGAGATTTTGTATATACAGATAGGTGGTGAAACATATATAGCTTTAGTCGTAATCTTGTCATTTAAGGGAACAGCTTTCTATATCCTCCCCGAGAAACCCGATGAGGACAGTCCAAGAGGGAAGTCCGCAAATAGGAGTTTAGAATAGAAGGGTCAGAGGAAGAACCAAGCACACATGCTAGACGTGGAATTAATACACAAAGTCAAGAGAGAACGACGCCAGCTGACGCAAGTCAGGCATGGACATTGTACTCTTTTCACCACTCGTTACTATGATGACCGAATCCGTAAATTGAACACTGTATTAAATTCCATTATCGTAAATCGGTTGGATTGTAATTGCAATTTCAGTTTATGTATTAATTATTTAAATTTATTTTATTTTATTATTAAGGGGGCTCATATTTATTTATTTCTTCTCAATAGTCTTATTTGGTTCTCTGCCAATGTTCTATCTATTCACACTGGGCAATAACATCGAGGGAGGTCATCCTCTAGATAACGATCGCCAAATCAATTAACAGAGGGGCACACACACACCACACGCACGTCTCACGTTCACGTCGCACGTCCCCCCCCCCCGTTACAAAGTGGGGGCTCGTCCGGGATATTTTGAACAAGTGAATGACAGAGCTGAGTGGGCAGATATTGAATAGAAATAGGGTAACATAGCAGTGATAAATTTGGTTATTATTTAAGCAAAGAATTACTAGCGTGAATCGAGTCAATATCTATGCATTGTGTAATTTGTGCATGCCATTGTTCATATTTTCTTTAATGGTTCTTATGACATTGTAAGAAATTAAGATTCCGTACCAGAACTGCTTGATAGTGTGGTCGTTGTCTGAATTCAGGTTAATTCAGAAGAAATATTGCCTTTAGATACTCTTGCGAGAAGAGCTAATTAAAGACGTCCCGGGGAAGTAATTGCACATTTGGTGCGAGCAAGCTGAATTTGGGGAAAATTCAGAGTTTTGTACTGCCAAAAGCTGTTAGGTTGTTTGAGTGATTTAAGTAAGTCTGTAGGTTAAGACCTTACTAGAATAGAATACGGGTAAGTATTCTTAGGGAAGCTGTTTCCTGTAAGGCAGTAAGAAGTTAGTAAATACTTGAGCTAAGTAAATTGGTTGGTGATACAGTTGAGTAGACTAGGATGGCAACTGATAGGCAGTTAGAGAGTTTATTGGTAAAGACGAATTAGGTTATGAAGGGACCCAATTAGCGGAATTTGTAGAGCGGAATCTCAGGGAATAGAGAGAACAGCAGGCGGCAGAGAAAGAAGGAGAAATAATGAGACAAGCCAAGGAAAAAGAAAGGATGAGACAATCCTAGGAAAAAGAAAGGATGAGACAAGCTGAGGAAAAAGAAAGAGAAAGAATCAGACAGGTCGAAGAAAGGGAAAAGAAAGAGAAATCTAGTTAGCCAGATTGCAAGCCGAAGAAAGAGCCAGGGAGAGACAACATGCATTTGCCATGGAGAGACTAAGAATCGAATCGGAATCTAGGAGGGACGAAGAACTGAATGAACATTCAGGATCCTCAAGTAAAAGATCAGAGAATAGACGTATCGTCCAGATAACCATGCCGATGTTTAACGACAAGGACGAAATCATCGATAACTTTTTAACGCAGTTTGAAAAGTTAGCTTTAATCCATCATATACCCAAATACCAGTGGGCCATTAATATCTCTGCATTTTTGCAAGGAGCTGCCAATATGGCACCCACTGAAATAGATGACTACGACGCTCTCAAGAAAGCGCTGTTACGGCATTACGAGTTGTCGGCTGAAAGTTTTCGCAAACTTTTCAGAGAGTCGTCTAAGCGAACAACTGAGACACACGCACAATTTCATACTCGTGTATGCGTGCTTCTCAATAAATGGATTAAAATGACAGGCGCCTCGCTCACTTATGAAGGCATACGGGAAGAGATCTTGAAAGAACATGTCCTCAGTACGTTTGGGAAGACCTGATCGCATTTTTAGCGGAGCGTGATTTCGCAACCTTAGAAGATATCAGCGTGATGGCTGAGCGATATGAGAGTGCACACTCTTGTCCGACCACATGGAGTAGCAGGGATCGAACCAGCGTCACTAACATTAGGAGAGCTAACGGTTTGACACCTCCTAGACGGAATGGTCAAAATGGTGGGAAGCTAGGTGCTGATAATCCCGGCCGTGATCAGTTCCGTGGCTCAGGAAAGTCCCAAGGGGTAGATAAAGGTACCCCTGGTAAGAAAGATGAAGTTGTGTGCTACGGTTGCAAAAAACCTGGCCATATTCTCAAGAACTGCAGGAAATATCGTCCCTTGATAAATGTAGTTACACCAGACACTGGTAGAAAGTATAAACCTGTGGATTGGTCGAATACAGCAACAGCTACGGTAAATGGAGAGAAGGCTACTGTGTTGTATGACACCGGTTGTAGTTATCCAGCTTTGGTGGATAGCAAATTTGTCAAACCTGCTGATTATACAGATGAGACAGTGGACGTTCAATTTGCTAATAGGAGTAAAGATTCCCTTCCAGCTGTTTACATAGATATTGATTCGCAGTTTGTGAAAGGATGAATTCAAGCAGCGTGCTTGTCAGGGTTGTCGCATGACGTAATTTTAGGATGCAGGTATGTGTTGCCACAGCCTAATCCTATGACGTGTACGCCCGTACACGTGGGGTCCGTAGAGACGATGTCTATGAAGCGAAGGTCAGGGTCGAAGCCGCTGAACCCCTCGACTTCACCGATAGACAATTTGCTACCTAGTGAATTAAGGAGACTTCCACGATATCCTCCCATTCCATTTTCCAGAGATTCTCTACCATTCAAAGAGGTATAAGAGTCTTCTATAGCTTCTAATAGTCTAGAATGACTTCTCTCAAACTGTTGATTTATATCGTATTGTCGAATTTGGTATACAAGATGACGTTCACCGTCTCGAGAAGAGGATTTGCAAACTGAAGTTCCACACGAATCTGGCCGGATTTTATAGGGTGGAAATGTCCCTCGTCGCTGCCTTGGTCTGGAGTGAAATCAAAATCCCAAACTGTGTAACCTGCTGCATAATCGTCGTAAGTAATACCGTGACTGGTGTTGGTCCCTAACTGTCCGGTGACTTCGTACAGGGACAAGTACGACCTCAAGTAATTCTTCTTAAAGTCAGGTTCGAAAGGTCTGGTACACAAGGTCTTGCCATCTCGATTGACTTCGATTTTCGACACGCCAAAGTGCTTAAACTCGAAAGGATGTTTGGAGGAGTCCGTTGAAGGCTGAATTCTCGACGATACTAACGATTAAACGTTTGGGTAACTGTCCTCGGAACAGATGATCTTCGATCATGGATCGCTGACCCTTGGGAATGGTGAAGGTTTACAGTTACACTCGTCGTATCGGATACTTGGCGGCTGTTCTGCTCAAAGTGTGATTTATGTCGTTTCCCACTTTAGGTAACACTTCCATGCGATGTACATAGAGTCGAGCTTTTTGGATGACAGTTTGTAAGCGGTACCATCATCTGTATCAGGCATCAAATAGAAAGAGGCACTGCTGCGATTCAGTCTGAGATGGACATCCACTCCATTCAGCAAATATTTCTCTTGCAACCACATGTCCAAATGCAAGCGATCCATCAGTTCTAAACTACAGCTTTGTTGGATTTTCTTTCGACGGTCGATGAATCCCTCATCGGCATCTAGGTTTTCGAACTTGTCTTTGTCCCCTGTATCAGGTTTCCATACAACACGTGCATCCAAATGAGTGTTCCTGGCTTCTTTTCGGAACGACAAGAGATTTTCCAGGTACGCTCCATAAGGGTAAGTATCCATGGTACTGCTGACCAGTTTTTATTCAAGTACAAATCCAGTTCGCTGAACAAGGAATGCATGAAATTGTTGACGGGGGATACTTTGTCATTTTCGTCCTCTAAATTGCCATTACCGTCACCTTCGGCTACTTTGACTTTCAAGTACAAGTAACTGCAATTCAGATCGATGTAATCTTCGGGCTGTCCTTTGATTTCAAATTCGATGGGAGCTGAGGCTGTAAAAGTGGAGATGGGATGAAATTCTACCCATTAGGATTCTTGCATCGTGATCATGGTGGGTGGCATGGCAAACAGATCCAGCTCCGACTTGGAACACGCGTAAGACTCTCGGTGCATCCTTTTTTCTCTCTCTGTGATTTAATAATCAAAAACGACTAATTCTCGGACGGTTCTTCTTTTCTTGGTGTTTAGAGCTCTGCGTGTATGAAGTCCTTTGCATGGGTGTCTTCGTCGTCGTCTCTTTCTGCCTTGTCCTTGCTGTGGCGTCAGGGAAGCAGGAACGCCTGACTGGGCAGCGTCCAGTGCATTTCCAGGAGTTTCTCGTTGGCCCAAATTGTCTTTACCCGTTTGAAGCAAGATATTTTTGCCTGCTCTTAAGAAAGCTTCTTTGGGGTTTTGTTTGTCGATGATGACATTTTGGAGAAATTCTTTGCCTTGCGTAAAAGCGGCATCATCCAAGGCGTGTAATCCTCGTGTCACCGTCGTTTTGGAAACGGGGACCACCAAACGAAACGCCGATTTCAGCATATCTCCTAAACCATGTCCTTGCTGTCGAGCGACTCCTCGGTACACAGGATACATGACTTACAAGTCGTTAGAGAATCGTTTTCGAAAATGGAGTTTCACCGTAACTTTCCCTTTGGAAAATGGAATATTTTGTCCCAGATCTCCTTTTATAGTAATGTTGACAGTGTCGAAATACGACTTACTGACGGGCAAATAGTGAGGATGTACAAATTCGCGGTGAACGTGATAGGTGTTTCCACCTTCCTCGTCAGCAGCCGTGGCTGAATCCACTTTGAAAGGAATGACTCGCAGTAACGGTACGGAGATGTGTCCCACCACGTTGTACTCCACAACATCGGAGTACACAAAGATCAAATTCAGTCCTTGGTTCAGTTCTACAGGGAATCGAAAATACTGCGCAAAATGCACGGTTTTGATAATGAATAGTACGGGTCCACCCTTGATCATCTTGACGTCCCCACCCAAAATGTCAAATAATTGAGGACAATATTGAATAGACATTGTTTTCTCATCTGAAAATTTCATCAACAGGCGACGAGCCACTTTATGGTACTCGATCGTGACACTTCGTTTGGTTTTGTCCAAGGCTTTGCCAAACAGTGCATTGAACCTGGTAGCAATCGTGTTTACCAGATGTTGACCGCTAAAATAATAGCCTGCTGAATTCTAATAGTACAGATGTATCGTGGAGTATTGGGGGACACAATTTCTTTGATAGAAGCATCTACAGTTTAAGTATTGTTGCACTTGGTCGTCCAGAACTTCGACACAAAAAGTGTTTTGATTCTTAATGATGTTTAGGATTTGTGTAGGGTAAATGATTTTGACCAAAGACACTTCAAATTGGGCTTCGTGATCCAATTGGATGGCCTGATGTAATTTGGCCGTTAAACAGCACAATGTATTGTGGGGAAACACATCCATGTCATGTAACTGTCACTGGGGAAAGTTAAGTAAAATTGGTTATTCATAATTCCTTAGTCCAGCTGTCCGAGGGGTCACTCGAGCTCAGAGGAGTGCCTAAAAGAGGGTTGTTGTTGTTTGGATGGTGGCTGTTGGGAGGGTGACTGACGTTGGGCGCAAGACTCCCGTTGTTACCGTTAGAGTATTTCAAGGAAGGATTGGGGAGAAGGTAACCGATGAAACTGCTCAGTAAAATCGTATACAATTATTTGTCTCCTTGTTGCAAACTCAAATTGGCAATGGCAGCACCGATGACACAATACACCACAAAGATTTGGCAGTAAAAGACGATTTGCGTTTTAGGCACACGTTCCCCACACCACACCCACAAGGGTTGCTTTTGTAGATCTTGCATAGAAGAACTCGGCGAGGAGTGATCACTGTGGTGGTTGAGGCTGTGTTGAAGGGCATGATGGTCACTTCTTTTTATAGTCGATGACTTGTGAAACGTCGATCCAAGAGTCAAAACTTGGAGGATATCCGATCCAACGTAATTTTTTACTTCCTTGACACGTCGTTTTCCCACTTTACGGGTTCTTCGATCGAGAATGCTTTCAATATCGTACACGTCATTTTCCTTTTTGGTCATGCGTTGTAACTCGGTCAAGTAAAACGTTCCTTATAACACTTCCCCGTTCATGTCTTCCAATTTATAGACTGCAGGATGACGACCACGCATTTGTCCAGTGACACGAAATAATTCGGGGGTCCATTTGGGTAAGTAACCTTTGCCGAAAGTGTGTTTGAGATTGCCAATGCGCACACAATCTTCCGCCGTCAACACTTCACCTTTCTTGGGGAGGTGGGGGCAGTCACAGTCGGGGACGTACCAAACAGGCGATCAAAGACGGTCCAGCTGTCGGGAGTAACTTCCACTTTACGGGTTCTTCGATCCAGAATGCTTTCGATATCGTACACTTCGTCTTCTTTGTGGTCACGCGTTGTAACTCGGGCAAGTAAAAAGTTACTTTTAACATTTCCCCGTTCATTCTTCCAATTTACAGACGGCAGGAGGACGGCCATGCACTCGTCCAGTGACACGAAACAATTCGGTGGTCCAGTTGGGTAAGTAACCTTTGTCGACAGTGCATTTGGTTTTACCAATGCGCACCCAATCTCCCGTCGTCAACACTACACAGTTCTTGTGGACAGCACAGTCGGGGACGTACCAAGAAAGGCGCTCAAAGACGACCTTTTCGTTGTCAGAAGTTACTTGGGGGGGGGGCTCATCCGGTGCTCCAATGGAGAGATTGGTTGTACGCTTTGACCAGGTGCGGTAAGACGTCGATGTACTTGACAGTGTGTTGATGAGCAAAATATTTCCACATACGTTCTTTCAAGGTGCGTTGATTGCTGATTTTGGTTTCGGGATTCTCGGTGGTGAAGAAATGAATGTCTCGTTTCTTTAATTCTTTTTGGAAAGCTTAGTTCAGAAATTCGGTGCCTATGTCGGTTTGCCATCGAAGAGGGTGACAACCACTTTGTTTCGACACCAGTTTTAAGGCTCGCACTAACTCACTGCTCGATTTGGAAGTCAATGGCACGACCCAGGCAAATTTGGAAAAGACGTCGATGACACAAAACAAATATTTGTTGCCATGATTGTAGGTGGCCAAATGAGTGCCATCGGCTCAATCGGCTTGCCATTGATGACTGATGCCCTCCACTCGGGTGCGATTTCTGGAAAAGTTTCTTCGAATAGGTTTCTGTAAGGTGTACGTGGCTTGTCCGTGTAACCATCGTTGCACTTGAGGTAAACGGACACTTTTCAATCGGGTTTGGCAGCACGATACAATTTCTGAACTTCTCCGTAATCAGCAGGATGGGATGGATCGTAGTAAATGCTGGCTAACACGTTCTCCATCAGGACGTTTTTTTTTGAATATGTCACCCACTCTGCACAGATGCTACTCTTTTTCTCGTGTGGTACTTTCTTGGATTGTAATGTTTTGCGTGTCCGACGAGCAGTAGGTGTCGAGGAGGATGTCTGAACATGGGTGATCTGTTCTTGTTTAACATCTGAGGAAGAAGGGGTTGCCATCATTTTTTAATTCAACCAATTCTGTTGGTGGTGGTGTTAATTTGCGTACTTCTTCTGGTGAAGTTTGAAACACTTCTCCTTTTTCTGTCTTGGTCACTGGCGGTATTTGTGGTGGAGGTGGTGTTGGACTTTTCATCAGGGTCTTAAAATCTTTCAGAGTCGGTGGAGTTGTTTCGTCTAAAGTTTTCTGGTGAAAGAGTTGATGTCGCTGGAACACTTGACCGTACCGTTGCGATTTTTCCGTTTCTGACAAATCGCAGCGATCCATCAATGATTGCAATTTGTGTTGCAACTGGGACATCTCGGTTAAATGAGGATTAGGAGAGAAATGCGGGGCTCGTTGTTCTTGCCAACGATGGAATTCCATCCATCGTTTGTAAGGCACTAAAGCCAGTTTTCCTCCATCCATCAGATTCCAAAGGTCAGGTGTAGATCTTTTCACCCCAGAGACCTATTTTATCTTCTTAATCCTTTTTATCTTTGAGTCATTTGTGAAGCAGTAACTCCCACGAGTACTGTAATCAGTGGTGCCAATGTGGCTTTTAGTATGGGTGCAAACAACAGGTGTACAAACCCTCTGCGTTGTACTAACATCTTTTTCTTTTGAGGGATGGGTGTTTTCCTTTGTGCCATTTGGCGAAGAACGTGTCGATACTTGACTAAGCATTCTTTCTGATGTTGAGACAAAGGTATCGTTCCTTTCAAGACATTCAGAGAACATTCGCACACTGTATCAATGACGTCTTTGTAGGCGGTTTGAATAAGTTGTTTTCACATGGGTGAAGGGGCTTTGGACAGGATGGAGAACACGTCCCAATGTTTGGCTAAATGAGGAGGCAGTCCTTTCCTTTTCTTTTCTTTAGGCGTAGAAGAGGGGTGGTTTCTGGGGAATGACATCTTTGTTGGTTCCGGGACGCACAGAAAAAATACACTGACGTCGATGACTTGGCAGACCCCTTTAATCGTATTTTTTGGAGTAGGTCGAAGGGTTTTGTAACCAGTCTTTTTGTCGAACTCCTGGACTATCGCTTCTTCAAAAAATGTGACGATCTTTTTTTCCAATATCGCCAAAATCCTCCCCCTTTTGGTTGTTCCTCTTGTTCTTTCGAAGATGAGACCTTTTCAGGGGTAGACGTCGATAGCTGGCTAAGCGCTTTTTCAGATGCCGGGTCAAACGACGAGACTGTCCTTTTCTTTTTCCTTTTCCTTTTTGGACAGGAGAACGACGATGGTGGTGGTGTGCACTTATTTTAGGGGACATCTTTTGGCGTTCAGGAGCATACAAACACTGGAGGAGAAGTTCCTGGAGATACGGGTTTCCATTGTTTCATCAAATGGGGAGGAACGGGTATCAAACTGGGTTTGGCTGCCATCATTAGCAACGGGGAAGTGGAAGAACCTGAGGCTGCTGGAGACGCGATCACCGTAGCTGCTGGCCGTGGTTTGGGGATGTAAGGTTGCGCCCTTGGGCTAAGTGCCTCTCTTGCGGGTAGAAGCTGTTTTCAGTGTCTATTCTGGTGACATCTCTTTCTTTTTCTGGGCACGTTTCTTTTTCTTAGGCTGTGACCTGGTCTTGACACCACTGCTCTTTTTCTTCTGGGTACCTTTGGGTCTGGGAGTGGGTTTTTCTTGGGGATGACTTTGGGGCATTGGGATTCCATTTTAAGAGGAAGCGAATGATGACATCTCCTAGATAACCGTTACCTCCAGGTTTCAAAATGATTTGCTTTTTGGTTTGAGTGTCGATGCGGGATCGGCCAGTTGTTTCTGACAAAAATGCGTTTGGTTTGATGTGGAATGTGAATGATGCCTAGCAGTAATTGACGTGCTGTCGCCGTAAACCATCGTATGACTTCTCTGAGACTGGCTTCTATGACACGAGCACGTATTTGTGGATTGTTTTCGCGACTGATGCCGTACAAGGCACGAATCAATTTGACGGGAAGATGAGACTGAAGGGACGTTATGTTGACGATGTGTGAGACAGATCAAAAGTGTCCGAGGTTTTTATAAATTCTTTTAAAGTCGACGGGGACGTGTACACGACAAGCCCTTCGTCTTGGAACCAGTGGTGAAACAGATGGGTATGAAATCGCAAATAATCGGGGGTGGTGGGTTTTAAATCCATGAGTAAATAGGCGTGTGGGGTTTGAGTGGCATCGTCGTACACATGTGTCAGCGAAGGAGTTCCTAACTGTTAGCCTAACACTTGTACTTGCGATTTATCTCTATGGCTTTAAAAGAAGACCACGTAATGAACATTGAGACTGATCGTGCAGTGGGGTTTACTATGTTGAAACAAGTTTTGGGTGATTAAAATGACGCTGGCATTAAGATGATGCCCTTTGCGCGTAAACTACAGTTTAATTTCTTCTTCGTCTTCTCCTAACATGTCGTCGGAGATGACCAGATGAGTTTGACTAGGGTCAGACACGATCCGGTCGTCTTCGTCAGGAATGCCTTCCACAAACACGATGGAATCGCCTTGACTTTCTCGCAGGAGACTTACGCCGATTGCCACTCTTTGTAACACCACACGATACGTTGAGGTGGACGATCGATCCAATGATTTTTATGTTCGATCAAAGTGGAGGAAGAGGGAGCAGAGACGGCAGAGGTAGCCATAGTGCAGGGAATGTCACTTTTGACACGAAGACAGACAAGACAAGAGTTTTTAGACTTTTTTCAGGACACGTTTATTTCCAAAACATTTTTAACATGGAACACGAAAGACAAAAATACATAAAAGCGAAGTACATGGATAAAATACACATCAAAACGATCAAAGTGGAATATAAACTAGTCACTTTACAACATATTGGGTGTCCTAGGGACAGTTTGTAATGTTCTCAGAGGCTCTACACTTGGCACAGTCACACAGGGCCCTCCCGGAATGGCTTTTCGGGGATGGTATCTCACAGTACAGATCGTACCGAGCGCACAAGGAATCGGCTGGTAAACGAAATCCCAGAAAGCAAGTCACTAAGACACACACCACACAATGACCCAAATTCACTGGATAAGTGCTCGTAAAAAGAGTTGGTAATCCACCACAGTCTGAATACTGTCATTGATTTCCTTCCACGGCAATTGTTTTATCACTAATAATAAAGGTCGTGGCATGGTAGCAAACTGTTATACCCTCTTTTATCGGAAGTAATAAGTGTACTTTTTGCACAGAACTGATCGTACTCCAGTGGCGCATTCAAATTGTTTAGTCACTAAATTGCACATCACACACCGTACAGAAGTTTCCTCTCCAACCAAGAATAGTCCGTGTAAAAGATTTTGGTAACCCTCTAACTCTTCCTCCTGAATTCGTTGCAGTATGGACAATTCGAAAGTAGAATGAGTATTATCCAAAGCCTTCTTGTCTTCGGGTAGTTGATCAATGTCTGACCAATGGAACGCTTTCATCAGAATCATTCCTCTTATAGCATTTAGGTACCAGTGGCTCAAACATTGGTGACGTAACGGATGCAATTGTTCTTTGCGTTTGACTTGAATTTTCACAAACTCTCGGTAAATGCGTTCTCTCAACTCCACAGGCAAACCATAAATGTTCTCTTGTAAAGCATCGATCAAGAGATTACTGAGGTTATGGCATGGTAGCCTCGTTTATATCTGTGACTGAAGTAGTGTTCTCGCGAAATCAGTGTTCGTTTACTTTGGAATAGAGCACTGTTTAAAAATGGAGAAATGATTCTGAGTTTGCGTTTCACTTGTATTTTGACAAACTCTCGGTAAATGCGTTCTCTCAACTCCACCGGCAAACCACAAATGTTCTCTTGTAAAGTATCCATTAAGAGATTACTGACGTCGTCCCACTACAGGTAGGTAGTGACAGTGCGGAGACCATCGAGCATGTTCCAGGTAAGCGGAATCTTTCTGTGTAGTGACAAACCGCAAATGAAGCACTTGACTTTATCACCTTCGCCCAAGTAGATAAATCCAGCTCTGGCTAAGTCTTCGGGGTTAGGTCCTCTCAGATATTTAGACCATTTTCCAAGGAAGGTTTGGAATCGACATTCAAAGTCACATTATTCAGTCAAACGCATAGGGAACGAATATTCTTCTTTCACAGGTTCATTTCGATGAGGGTACGGTGAAACCTGCAGGAATTTGCTCAGGCATGGTTGACATCCGTAGGGTGGTAGCCGCATGGTTTCACGTGGAGGATGACATCGACAAAGAGTCCACGATAACGAGTGGTATCGCTTTCGCATCCGTCATGTTTGACACGCACAGCAACACTTTATATGGTAGGTATTGTAATAGCAAAGTTTCCATGATGTGGTACTGAATCGCTGAGGTCATAGATTACGGCATCCCTACCAAGGCACAGCACATCGCGCTCCACTTGAGAATCACCGAACTTGAATGGTGTCTGTTTGTTAGGATTCATCTTTCTCGGTCTTGGATGTTTTCACTTTTTACACTAGTCGTAATGAAGTCTCGAGCTTGTAATTGATCAGGATCAAGTATTCACGAAGGACGTCTACGTGTTTCATATATTTAGTTTTGTCGTGAATAATCTGGAAGTAGTGGGAGGAATCGGACAAATACAACCTCTTAGGTATGTTGCGACCCTGTAGTTAAATTACATGCGTGTTAAAATTTGAATTCTTTCTAAATCTTTTTATTTCATTTTTGTTTCATTTTTATATCATTAAATGTAATTATTATTATGATGATGATTATGTTCGCAGGGTCTGATATTTTGTTAGAAACATCGTGTTTATTTAAAGCGTAAATGTGACTCGCGTAAGCACGATGTTTGCATGACGGTTTTTGTCGACTCAAGTAAACAGTCGGAAATAGCTATGTAAATGATTGGTTGTGACCACGGTCATTACTAATAATACTTGTTGACATTCTATACTACGTTGGCACTATTTCGAAATCTCCATGATTTCTTCATGCGTGTACATGAAATGACGTATTATTTTGCTTTAAAATACTCAGGTAGCTGCGAACTAGTCGAGAGTCATATTGGAGAGTCATATTTTAACATCTTAGAGAGTCACATCATAACATCATATAGAGTTTTCAATACCTTAAGAAGGTATTCTTTTGTGCTGGAAAGAGTTGTTCGTTCATACGTATGAAGAATAACATGTGTTTTGTTATTGAGGATAGTTCTACTTCGTCTACCTTCTAAATAATAATTATTTTCCCTGGAGAACTACACAACTGGCTTTGGACAAAGACATTTGCTGAAATTATTTCTAAATTGGAACAGAACAATACAAATTGTGATTCACAATGAAAATTCTGGACATTTGTATTTAACCTTCGTCTGACATCATCATCCGCCATCTTGGAAGGGAATTGAGATTCAGGCTACGTCAATTTAGAACTGTTTAGTCACAGGACTTATGTGTTTTCACAATATTAGGACAAATTTTTGGATCTTCTTCGTAAATCGTACGTCTTGTTTCATATATTTACCTTTTCACCGTGTTTTCTAGGGAAATAAATTATTTTTGTTAAAATTTACAAAGCTTGTTGTAGTCACTCTTTTCTTTGTGTTACTTTAAACGAGCCGATACGTAACAGGTAAACACGTCGTTATGCATTTTACCCCACAAACAATTCAACATCACTTTGGCAAACGATCGCATTCCTACGTTTAACTCCACGTGGTCTAAAGTGATGCCTTCTTACTCCAAGTATTTTTCTTTCAATTTCTTTTGGTGTTCGGGAGTCTGGTACCATGAATGATAGCCACTGGCTTCTTGTTTTAGTTTCAAAAAAGCATCCACGTAGTCCGCGAAAATACCCTTCTGAGTCTCGTCACCCTTATGGTACTGTTCTGTCTTGGGAAAGTGGTAAATTTCGTACACTTCTAACACTTGGTATCCCAGGTCCAGAGCTTTAAACAATTCCACGCTGACCCACGTTCAAGTCAAGGCGCGTTCTTCCTGGGAATGCTGACAAGGTTGGTCTTGGTTGCACGTTTCGGCACAAGTACGGCAGAAGGGAAACATCAGTTTTCCTTGGCAATGGTGAGGTAAAACGGGATGGTACAAGTCCGTGGGAGGCAAGACTTTGTATTTAATCAGTCTTTCGTATTGTCAAATGTTGTCCAGGTCGACGTGTTCCATCAGCAAATGCGAGTGCCCTGCGAGAAAGTGACACTATCTGCACGTAAGGATACAGCAAACACACTTCCAAGTATTTGATTTCTTCTCATTTCTCCACGTTGGCGTGGTACAGCAAACAGCTGGCATTCGTCCGTCCTCTGTATAAACTATCCCGTGGGTTCAGAGGGCGCACCACCTTGTCACTTTCCACGATATGTTTAAACTCGGGATCGGTTTTCAAACGGATATCGTAATCGATCATGTTCCCACATTTCCACCACTTGATATCCTTGCTATTCTAACTTCAAGCGCCGCTGACAAGTGGCGTCGTACAATTCGTCCATGGTACGTTGTAAAAACTGATTTGGGGTGTACCGTTGAGGGTAACTGATGGGACATCCGTGAAATAAGCAACCATTAAACTCGCACACGATCTTGGGGTTTTCTAAGTCCCAACCATCCACTGAATACGTTCCGATGGTCTTTACGCCTCTTCCGTTTCTGACATGTTGGATCCATTTGTCTTCCTTGTCGCACAAGTACTGTAGTGAGCGTAGAACTTTGACCGAATATTGAAGTTTGACAAAGTTCGTTGTTTGAGGGCGGATGACAGCCAGGGTCTTTTTGGGCATGAATCGTTGGCGGTACACTAAGGAACACGCTTTGGCAATGGTGCAGGCTTTTTTCAAAGGATCGATCCCTCCGTGCTCCATGAACAGTTCTCCAAATTTTCCACAGCAACGCCGCAAAATGTCCATGTCGGATCGACAATACCTTAACATTTCTTCCTGAAAGTCGAAGGGGTCCAAGGCGTGAGAGTGGTACCAAGCATAGAAAGCTTCTTGTTCTTCGGTGCGCATGTTGTCGGGGTCGTAGTAGTGAGCATGAGGGGGTACTGAATAAGGACCTGGAGGATATGATGGACTTCTTCAAGAAATGGCGCCTACAGCGAAGCGCAACAAAGTCTCCAGTTTCTTCCACCTTAACAATGCAAGTGCGAACCGTGAGGTTAGCATCCTCCTCAATGGGCAGGAAATAAAACATGACCCGACACAAACATACCTTGGTGTGACTCTGTACAGATCACTGATATTCTACAACAACCTGAAGAAAACTGCAGGAAAACTTAGCAATCGAAACAACCTACTCCGCAAACTGGATGGCTCAATCTGGGGCGCTAGTGCTCAGACACTCAAGGCATCAGCACTGGCCCTCTGTTATTCGAGTATTCTGCTCCTGTCTGGGCTCGATCGTCCCATACTGAGCTAATTGATGTGCTCAAAACAACAATGCCATATACTCTGGAACACTAAGTCCTACTCCTTTACAGTGGATACTAGTACTCAGCAATATTCCTCCTCCACATCTGCGTCGCCAGGAAGCAACCACAAAAGTGTTGGCTAAGGTCTATGCCGGTGAGAAACTTCCACTGTACATGGACACTACCTCACACTCAGCAGTCCGTTTAACTTCGAGACGCCCAATCTGGTTAGGTCCGATGCCGGAGGATATGACAGCTATTTCAGCATGGAGCGTTGAGTGGTCTTCAACTGATGTTGTAAACCACTCCCTCCTAGCTGAGCCATCTGTCTGCCCTCCTGGCTTCAACCTTCTACATCATCTGTGGACCACACTGAACCGCTTTCGGACAGGACAGAGTCGTTCTGCAGTCAACCTTGTCAGATGGGGCCAGGACACTAACTCTTCCTGTTGCAGTGGAGCTCTTCCGACCATGTCACACATTGTGAACAACTATCCATTGACAAAGTTCCCAGGTGGACTGCTTACTCTGCATGTTGCTGATGATGACGCTGTTAAATGGCTGAGCACGCACTGCACACGATAAGAATAATCAGGTAAATGGGGTAGAACGGCTTGTTGATTATCTTCGGTATTGAACAAGTGCGGTAAATAGCCTTTGGCCATTTCCGTCATTCGAAACGTTTTAGGCATTCGGCTCAATGGCATGGCGAAGTAACTCATCGAATCTTTAAACTGCACTTGTCCCACTTGCATGGAAATGATTTTGGCTCCGTTCAATTTCACTTTAAGACGTTCGGTAATTTGTTCCGTATAGTATTTGAGAAGAAACTGTCCATTGTATCCCGAGAAATTGTGAGCCATCACCGTGACATAGCGATGGTAATCTCCGTAATGTTCAATATCCTCTTGGCTCCACGTCTCGTCGATTGGGTCTAAGATCCATTGTGCAAAATTAGCCAGCGTGTTCGGTCCCCGAAAGATATTTTCACGTCCTCCAGGAATCTTGCTACAGTGAGGGCAATGACTAAAGATAGGCTCTTGAATGCACTTCCCGCATTGCTTGATGAGCCACGCAGAAATTAGGAATGTGAATACCGGTCTCTTGCATGCATTTGAAACCCCCCAAAATGAAATTCCCTTTCTTCTTCTGGTCACCTTGTTCCTCCTCCTCTTGGGATTGGTATTGTTGAATGTAGCATTCGTGTTCTATGTCCACGATTTGGTGACAAATGTGACACCGCTTCTTTCCTGGACATACGTACGCCTTGGTAATATTGCTGCGTATCACTTGTCCACAAGAAGGACACAATCTCAGGTGTTGACAAGCACTTTTCTGCTGTGAACCTTACGTCTTCAGATGTTGGTAACAGGCAGGGCTGACAAAAGTGCGCTGACAAGCAGGGCAATGCACTCGTTGTTTTCCTTCGACAAGGCAGGGTTTAGAGGCCAAACATCCCTCAGATTTCGATCCACAATGTTTGTGTTGCTCTCGATTGCTATAACCATAGTCACATTTCTCACAGTAATAGCTGTATCCCAGGAATCCGGTGATACTGGTAATGGCATCGAAATGTTCATCGTGATGATACATATGAATGCAATTTTTGCCTCAAAACAACAGAAGTCCGCGCACTTCTTGAGAGTTGTTGTTGTTGTTGTTATAGGGTTTAACGCCATTTTTCAGCACAAGATAGGCTGTACATGGCGGCCAGTATTAATGGTGGAGGAAGAACCCTGGAAAACCCCGGGAAGAACCACTGACCCACGAGAAGCTACTGGCAGGCTTTCTCACGTACCCACGTTAGCCGAGCCTGGACTCGAACTCACGCAGACAGAGGTGAGATGGTAGTGATCCGTAACGATCAGCGCTTTAGACCACTCGGCCACTCGGGGCCTCCCACTTCTTGAGAGTGTACTTTCAATGTGTAGCGTGGAGCCAAGATGTCTTGCAATTTTTGCATTTGAGGAATGCGGCAGTGTGTATCTTTGGATAGGCCAGCTTGCTGTAACAGGAGTTATGCTTCTCTTCGTTGTTTGGCTCGGTCCGATTGTCGAATAGTTTTCCAGGTTCTTTTCCATTCTACCGTGTCGTTCTTGTCGGCATACGTACGTCCCACCACGATGGCTCGGGCTAAACACAACTTGTCTTGAGTGTTGTTAATTTGGATGATGCTGCGCTTAATACTGCGATGTTCGTCCACCATGACACTTTTCTACGATGTCCGGTCCCTTTGGGAAGAGAAACGGGGGCCATGTACAGTGTCGCTTTTCCATCGGTGATGTGAAACTTGTCGTTGGACTGCTGTACGTGTTGAATCTTGTCGATGATTTTGGAAGGTGTCAGTTCTGATGGTCTGCTGAACTCGATCCAAACGGGGGACTTCAGGCTGTTGTCATAAATGGAAAGTGTCCAGCGATCGTCTTCGTTGGCTCGACAATGCTGCTTCAGCAGCAGAGAGAACGAATCCTACACAATTTTCAATTAGAGATTTAGCTGAAAAAAAGTTTCCTACGGAGACAGAAATACAAACGTCAATAACGTCAAAATCGAAGTCTTCTAACCGACCCGAAACTTTCCTATGTGTGTTAGCTATTATTGTTACTTTATTTTTTGACATTTATGTTTTTGTTTTTTATGGCGTGTTTTGTTTACTCACGCACTCATTCATTCGGTGTCGTCGCCCTCCCTGCTGCTGTGTGGGTGTGCTTAATTAAATCATTATTATATCAATAATGGAATCTCATACAGCTAAACTAGCTCGACAGCGACTAAAGGCAACTAAGAAATATCTCCCCGTCCATTATACTGTCAAGCAACAACTACAAGCGCGTCAGGAGTCTCAGGTGGAGTTTATAGAAGGTGCAGAACATTCATTTAAACCGGTTACTAAGGCTACTAAAGAAGTTACAGAGGCTACCAAAGGTCTTCTTCCCACGTTAGAGCAAACCGCTAGAGCAACTGGAAAAATAGGAGAAAGAACTAAGAAAACAAAAAAGATTCTAAGAGAACTTCCAGGTGAAATAGCTGCTGCTCACCCAATGCGAGAAATACTTGAAGGTATTGACCAAGCTGCGAGAAATATTGACCAAGCTCGTGCTGAAATAGGTGATATAAAGGATCGTATACCAGAACAAGAACAAGAAACAAAACAAGAACAAGCAAGAGAAAACTGACCTTGGTGATAAATTTACCGAAGATAGTATTACCACCATAAGAAAAGTTGACAGAGATCAATTACCTATATATGCCACCGTAAGTTTTGATCAAAGAAAACAAATTTTGAAACCCGAGTACGCTAATGATACTGTAAGTCGTGACGTCTGGTATAAATGGATATTTCATATTTACTACGGAGTTGATCAGACCCGAAATAGTGATTCAAGATATATTGTATTCATTAATGGAATAGATAAATATTTTTCATTGTGACAACGACAACAATCACAACGACGACAACAACCAGTCCAAAAAACAAGTGAGGAAAAAGAAGAATGGCATGACGCCCCTGGTGCAACTAGAAGTGGTATTGGTACAGGTACCAGGGGAAGTGGTCTTATTACTCCGTGTCCCAATAACGTCCTTGCCGACGTGGACAGATTAGAAATTTTGATTGGCGGAAAACGAGCTGGTAATAATTCCCCAAAAATCATTAATGAAGCAGCTGATTATTTCCAGGTGGTATCATAGATATTAATGTTTATCGAGCTCCCGTCGATGAAATCACCGATGATTACCACAGTGATTAATGGTATACAATTAGATCAGTGACAAGAAAATAAGATGATCATACATAATGCTCACCGTGGACCGATTATGGTCAAGGGGTACAGGGAAAGAAAAAGAAAAAATATAACTGCTAGTCTGATAGCAGGAAGTGGTCTTCGTGTTAGATGATAACAAATATAATAAAGATGTTTAAACGTATATCTGATTCCGCATTCGACATGGATGCACAAGTTCCCAAAGATGAATCGGTACGTGATTATCAGTATTATTCTTATGACGCACGTGTACCTGACGAATGTGGAAGAATCGAATTACAAGTTCAGGATACAAGCAGGTATTTCTTACCCGCAGGGGCATTTATTGAGATCGAAGGTAGACTTTTAAAATTAGATAATACAGATTACGGAATTGGTGATCGAGTTAGTTTTGTTAATAATGGCGTGATAGCGTTATTTAAAAGTGCCACATACATGATTGATGGTCGGGAAATTGAGGTTTGTCATAATGACATCAACGTTGCCACAACGATACCTGGCTTTGCAAGATACAGCGATGATTACTCGAGATCAGCTGTTCCATCAATGATGTTTGTAAAGGATATAACTGATCATCCAGACAACAGAAACGTAACACTAAATGCAGCTGGGGATACAGTTGTATCAATGAATGAAAATTTCAACTTGGGATTTGCAACACGTCGATCAATGAAGGATTTTCATGTGCAATTCCACTGTCACACATCTTTGGATTTTGTAGAAATGTTAGAAAGGTTATCTTCGGAGCAAAACACACAACCGTCCTTGTGAGAAAACCTACCGACGATGATGCAATATGGCACGCTGAAGGAGTTAATCCAGCTGCAACCGTGGCACTTCATGGAAAAGTAATACTGACAAAACTTTCGTTGTGGATGCCAACAATGACTCCAACAATACCTGAAGAAGAACGTTTGCCTTCTTTCATGAGTCAAGGTGGTAAATCAACATTATCATGGTTGACGATGACCACAGATAGTGTTCAAAGTAAAATTAATGGTTTATTCACATGGCAGATAGCATCACAGCAAGGTGTCTCTACACCGCGACATATATTTATTGCTTTCCAAGATGCTACACGAGTAAATTCACAAATACGAAGTACAATGATATTTGACAAACTTGGTGTTACTGAAGTTTCACTGAGGATAAATGGTCATCAAGAACCAGCTGAGGATATATTACTGGAATTTGAAAATAATCATGTTCACGTGCATATCATATTTGATGACGTTCATGGGACGTGATCAAAATGTTGATACTGGTTTGCAAATATCTCAGCGGGATTTTACAACACTGTATCCGATCTTTTATTTCTCATTGGAGCACTTGGATTTGTTCAGACAATCAGTAGTTGATATACACTTTCGAGCTCGAGTGGCAAGAGGAGCAATTGCTAATTACAGAGCAATCGCTGTTATACTTTCAGATAAAACAATGTTGTTTGAAGGTGTTGGTGGACGAGTGAGAGTCATTGATGCCCCAGTCGAAAACATGTAATTAAATCGATCATGATATAATAATGTCATATCACCATGTTAGTGTTACTCTGACTCCTGGTCAGATTTAAAAGCTACAGTCAGTATCAGAAAAGAATTCGGGAATGAAAATATTACTGAAACCAGCACAACTCGCAGTTGGTCCAAATAAACTATCACTGACGGAACGTCAACTCAGGCACTTCAAGGACGCCAAACGATCAAAGACCGGTGTACGACTTGATCTTTCTGCGGGTGCCATTAGCGACATTGCCAAGACGGGTGGTATATTTCCACTTCTCGCAGCTATACTAGCGTTGATAGCCGCTGCAGCTCCAGCTGTTGCAAAAGCAGCTTCACTTGGTGCTGTTGGAACTGCCGCTGGAATGGCATTAAAGAAAGCAACAGAAAAAGAAATAAAAACTTCCCCCCAAAAAAAACCAAAGGGAAAGGTCTAAGACTGCCAGGAACTCCTCATTCATGGTACGGAAAAGGTCTAAAACTTCCCGGGACACTTCTTTGACGCAAAGCGTCTTCTTCCGATGTCTAATTTTGATTTACTTGATTCTGCTGAGCGAGTAAATATCAAAAACATCAGAGGTGTTTTTATGCGTGATCAATTTCCAAAACAACCAAATCGTGTTGAGACCGGTATCATCAATCTCGATGGAAGTTCTGGTCCAGGTACTCACTGGGATGCATACGCGATTGACCCATGTGGAATTATTTATTTTGATTACTATCAACTGGCACCACCGAAGGAATTTTTAAAATATGTCAGCGGAGCGCAAACTCCCCTATGGTATTCAACATTACCAACACAGACAATCACTGATCCGCAAATATGCGGCCGTGAATCACTTGCTGTACTCGATGCTATTTCAAAATCTTCCGATGCACCTCATAAAGTTGTACATACGTACACGAGTTCTGTTTTAAATAATCAATAATCATATAATGGTTGATATTTATGGAAGATCCTCTATCAAAGACAAGAGAAAAAAAAGATGATATTGATTTATCGAAGTACGCTACCAGAGATGATCTTGCTGATATTTTGAATCTCTCTGGAGTTGACCGGGGTGAAGTTATTTTTCAGGATAAATACGGTGTTTTAAAGACGAGTAATATTAAATGGATCGAAATAATTCGTAGTTCTCGGTGCTACCACGGATAATATTCCAGTATTTACTGACGGCGGTAGAATCAGAGACTCAAATGTATCAATCGCAACCATCAGAAATGAAATTACAAAAAGTGTTGCTGATTGTTTACGATCCACCGGTGATACAATGACAGGTACACTCAACATGAATAAAAAAATAAAATCGTTATTTTAAGAGAACCAACAAGTGATGAAGATGCCGCAACAAAGAAATATGTGGATGATAAAGATACTACAATCGATGACAAATTAACCACACTGCGATCTGAATATGACGTTCACGTAAATATGTTTTTAAATACTCGTAGAAATTTTCAAAAACTTGATAAAATCGCAGAAGATTTCTTTGGAAATCCATTGTTTGTTGACATAAAACTCTCTGAAATTAACACAAAACTAGAAGATATTGTCAGTAGAATTTCTGATATCGTTCAAAAAGCTAATCTGATTAAAATTCCACACAAACAGATCACCAACATGGTATACACACTATCATCAGGATCATCAACATGATCAAAGCAAAATAACATTATCAAATATACCGCGGTAGTCACTGGTGTGTATAGGCTGTCTATGTTCAGCGCTGAAAAATTTAGGATATTTACCACATTTCCATGGCGTCATTCAAGCAATAATTTTTCTGGAACCGTGTCTATTGTGTTAAATCAAGCGGTCGAAGAAACGTTTATGCTGGAACTATCTGATAAAAAATTAACCTCAGCGTCTTACTGGTTGTGTCTGGAATTTGTCGCTGAAACACCTCAATTGATTACTTAGTATCGAGAACATGATTTCACCGACGTCAGATCTGAATATTGTAAATAAATTTAGATACGAGCAAGTTTGTTTATTACAGACACAACTGATAAACATCATTGACGAGTATACAATAAAAATAAAAAAGTACCGTAGACGTGTCGTTTTTACTGATATAATTGTTTATTCTGCATCTGCCGTAGTCGCTGCAACAGCAACTATAATCGGATCATTGTCAGCGTCATATATAATAGCACCAGTAATAGGAATTGGTGTTGCAGCTATTAATGGTATTGCTGGTATTCTTAATATAGTTGCAAAAAAGATATCTACGTGTGCGGCTGATAAATTACATGAATATCAAATATTGCTATCAGCGGCAACACACGCACACGCCAAATTATTATCGCTGATATCATCAGGGCTCAATGATGGAGCAATATCAGATCAAGAATTCGCAGAAATGATTAAGGTTTACCACGACTCCCCCGGTTTGGCAACTGAAAATCAAAACCCGCCGTCTCCGACAAAGACAGAGTCACCTTAATTTAAATCCTGATTTAAAATCACAAAGTAATAATAATGACTACGCAGCAAGAACTCATCCAACAAATCGTCGCTAATACAACAAAACCAACAATCACGATGATATCAACGAGTTCAACTAATCCTGAATTCGATATTATCTTTCCAACGGCAATTCCAGCGAAAGAAATAGCATTAGCACAATTGCGAGTATACCACAGCTGGCCAAATATTAAATCAAAATCATTCGGTTGGTTACCCTCAAATAACTCATTAGTTTTTTCTCATAAAAATAAACCCGATGGAACTTCAGATTGGCAAGTTGTTGGTATTCCTACTGGTAGTTATCAAATCGAACAGATCAATGATGAATTTCAACGCAGAATTAATTCTATAACAGGGCGAGAATCTAAAATCCCTATTACGGTTAATGAATCAACATTATCAGCCGCGATAGAAATATCAACACAGGATTACTCCGTGGATATATATCAATCATCAATCAGAACCTTATTAGGATGGCCAGAAGTAGCACCTGTTTATAAGGTTCCTCCAGAACCGATTAAAGCTGATTTCGTCACAGATATAAAAAATATTTTTAAAGTATCCAGAATATAGAAGATTTTATCCATGGTCTCGATGAGAGGTAACACGAACTTTCATCGCGTCTACCGGCGAAAAATTTCCTGAATTCGATATTCTAATATTTTATGTTGACAGCAATCAAAATTGGGTCTTCAACGATGGTATTTATGGATATTTTTCCGATTACATTAAATCCGAACACAAGCGAGTGATATTCTTCGAAACTTATTTTCGAGTTTAACACAATATTATAGCGATGATGTAAAACAACAGATCATTAAAACTATACAACATCTAAACCAAGTTGTATCAGACCTTGAATATTTAAATAAAATCATCGTCGAAACAGTGATTACCCAACGTGTTAAACTTCCACCCTATAACCGAATAGAACAAATAAAAATTAAACAATTATTTCTCGATCATTTTTCGATAACAGAAAAACATTTACCAACATTTAAAATTCCGCAATTCAACATCGATGAACAAAAGGAAACCGTTAATGACATGATTGATGCAAATCTTCCAAAAATTATCGATTCATGGAGAAAAATAAACCCACCAGCGAATATTCTCCGACATGACAATGATCCATACGGCGGTCGTCATGTATCACCAGGCATTGTAAACATCACGTCGACTATCGCATTTAATTTGGTGTGTGACGCCATCGATGGAAATTATCTCGCAGATACTAAAAAATCCCCCCAAGCACAACAGGGATATATCTTATATTCATTTACACCCGAAGTACCTCCTGGGTTTTTAATTGTGTCAGTGCCATTTAATCCGGTTTATCTGCGATGTCATAATCCGCTGTTGTCACGGATACATTTTAATCTTACTAGCCAGGCTGGACACTTACTTGACCTACGTCAGGAAGTTCTGGCAATAAGTTTGTATGTGAGATCGTGACTGTTCTCTTCTCAAATTAAATTACACGAATAAATATAATGGACGGAATAATTGCAGAGATAGAATAACTAACCCATGCACAACAATTGATGGTGTGTTATTATTGTCTAAACAAACTTCGTAGTAAGATTATCGATGATGTAATCGATATAGTAAAAAATTCGCAATTAATAGAAAAAAATGAAAAAAATAAATCTGAATCAGAATAAATATAATTATCTGAATCTGAATCAGAATAAATATTATCATCGTGTGCTGAAAATGGCGTTAAACCCCACAACAACAACAACAATAAATATTATAATCAGAATCATGAATCTGAATCAGAATAAATATTATCATCGTGTGCTGAAAATGGCGTTAAACCCCACAACAACAACAACAATAAATATTATAATCAGAATCATGAATCTGAATCAGAATAAATATTATCATCGTGTGCTGAAAATGGCGTTAAACCCCACAACAACAACAACAATAAATATTATAATCAGAATCATGAATCTGAATCAGAATAAATATTATCATCGTGTGCTGAAAATGGCGTTAAACCCCACAACAACAACAACAATAAATATTATATTCAGAATCTGAATCTGAATCAGAATAAATATTATCATCGTGTGCTGAAAATGGCGTTAAACCCCACAACAACAACAACAATAAATATTATATTCAGAATCTGAATCTGAATCAGAATAAATATTATCATCGTGTGCTGAAAATGGCGTCAAGCCCCAGAACAACAACAACAATAAATATTATAATCAGAATCTGAATCTGAATCAGAATAAATATTATCATCGTGTGCTGAAAAATGGCGTCAAGCCCCAGAACAACAACAACAATAAATATTATAATCAGAATCTGAATCTGAATCAGAATAAATATTATCATCGTGTGCTGAAAAATGGCGTCAAGCCCCAGAACAACAACAACAATAAATATTATAATCAGAATCTGAATCTGAATCAGAATAAATATTATCATCGTGTGCTGAAAAATGGCGTTAAACCCCACAACAACAACAACAATAAATATTATAATCAGAATCATGAATCAGAATCGGAATAAATATTATAATCATGAATCAGAATAAATATTATCTGATCCTAAATAAATATTATAATCTGAATCTGAATCAGAATATAATCTGAATCGAATAAATATCTTAATCATGAATCAGAATAATATTATAATCATGAATCATAATAAATATTATAATAATGCATCAGAATAAATATAATAAAATATTATAATCATGAATCAGAATAAATATTATAATCTGAATCTGAATCATAATATAATCTGAACCGGAATCGGAATAAAATGAATATTATAATCTGAATCTGTGTCAGAATAAACATTATAATCTGAATTAGAATCGGAATAAAATGAATATTATAATCATGAATCAGAATAAATATTATAAAATATTATAATCATGAATCAGAATCAGAATAAAAAATAAAAATAAAAATAAATATAATCTGAATCTGAATAATAAATATTATAATCTGAATCAGAATCGGAATAAAATAAATATTGTAATCTGAATCTGTGTCAGAATAAATATTATATTATTATCAGAATCTGAATCAGAATCAAAATAAATATTATTATCTGAATAAATATTATTATCAGAATCTGAATCAGAATCAAAATAAATAGTATTATCTGAATAAATATTATTACCAGAATCTGAATCAGAATCAAAATAAATATTGTTATCTGAATAAATATTATTATCAGAATCTGAATCAGAATCAAAATAAATATTATTCTCAAAATCAAAATAAATATTATCATCTGAATAAATATTATAATCTGTTTCTGCATGCTATAATCAGAATAAAAATAAATATTATCAGAATAAATCTGATTCTGCGTAAATATATTATAATCAGAATAAAAATAAATATATAAAAAAAATAGCAAAAGAGAATACAAGACGAGCAAGCTGAATGACGCCGGATATATATCTTTTGGGGTAATTGTTTATTTTTCTTTCTCATTGTAATTTTCCTTGCTCAAGCGCGGTATGGGTAATAAAAACACCCCCTAAGTGAACCCCTGGTATTTTTAGGTTCGGGGGTGCCAGGCGAGTTACACCTGGAATTAGTTTTTTTTACAATCTTATAATCACCGTTACACAAGTATATCTCGCTATCAACTGCCCGCAGGTGCCCTCCAATTATAACAGCATATGTCGCCGAATGCAAGACAATATGTCTATCGCATTTTTTGAGACTTGAACATGTGAAGAGTTTCCACTAGTGCATCCGTGCGCAAACGCCTTAACCCCACGACTACCGGAGCTCTTACAAATACACAGGTAAATTTAAGTATATAACTATTCGCTACCACAGTCACTGGCGACAGCGCTTTCAAGCTCAGTGACCTCGTCAGTAGCGACCTTGTCACTGAGTTTACAATCGTACATGAATTTCTTGAGCTGTCGCACACGTGAACTCATAATATTTTTTGTTTCGTACTCGCGTGATAACTCTGAACTAACCTTTTCGATCGCGTTTGCGAGTGTAACAAATTTTTGAATATCCTCATCATCGACATCAAGTAGAGATTGTCTCAAAGCCTGTTGAAGTAACTTGATGAATCTGTACCCGGCTGCTAGTGTATATCTTCCGTCATATTTCTGTTCCTGTAAAGCTTCAAAATCATTTATGATTTTTTTTCAGAGTCCAATTGTTCTGATACTTCTATATCCTCGTCATTTAATTTTTTAATCTCAGAAATAATTGCATGTATATTCTCGGAATTCATTATATAATAAATAATTGTTTAAAATAAAAATATTTTCTGAATCAGAATCAGAATAATAATATTTATTATATACATCTCTGCCTCATGTCATTCGGGAGTTAAAATATTACACATTTTAGACTGGATTCTTTATAGACCTGATGATAATATTCTACAGTCCTCCGTGGTGTCCCACGAACTTGTGTCAGATCACCTCTGCATTTTATTCCATCTTGACGTATCAGTCCCTAACCCTCCACCTTTATTTGCTACTAAGAGAAACCTCCGTATGATAAACAGAACCCAACTAATGCATGACATCCAAGCAAACCTAACAACTAGCTTACCTCCTACAACAGAACAACTCGATAACTGCCTGTGTTCATTGGTTGACAAACATGCCCCAGCAACCAAGTGCTGAGTATCAATTCAAAAGTGTACTCCGTGGTATAACAGTGTTAGGGACCAGCATCGCACTGCTAAAAGAGACCGCCGTAAAGCTGAGAGGCTTTGGCTTTCCACCAGACTCACTATTCATAAGCAAATCTATGAAGCTGCTAAGAAGAATGTCACAAACATAGTCCATGCAGCGAAATCAGCCCACTACAGCACTAAGATCACGGAAAATTCCAGCTGCAAAGAGCTATTCGACATTACTAACAAGCTAATATCAAGGAACAAATGTACACTACTTCCTACTACCTTCTCTCTAGTCGACCTTCCGAACCTGTTTGCAAATTTCTTCCGTGACAAAGTACAAACCATCAGAGATAAACTTGACAACACAATTTCAATGGACTCGTCGTCACCATACAGTTGTGATACAGAATTTCAGCGGCATTTGAACCTGTCTCTATGGATTTAGTACGTGATGAAGAGTGCACCAAAGTCATGTGAACTTCATACGATTCCGACACCACTGCTGCTTGAGTGCTTAGATCCAATATTGCCTTCACTAACTGATGTCATCAATACCTCTCTCTCATCCGGGGAATTCCCATCATTTTTCAAAACTGCCATTGTAAAGCCTCTGCTGAAGAAACCAACACTCGACCATAACAATTTAAAAAACTACCGCCCAGTTTCTAATCTCCCATTCATATAAAAAATCTTAGAAAAAGTTTTTCTATCCCAACTTGTATCTCATCTGAAACAGTACTGAAACTACTCTTCTGAAAGTAGTTAATGACCATTTCTCTGCTTTGGATAGCGGAAAGATTACAGTCCTCACTCTCCCTGACTTGTCTGCAGCATTTGACACAAATAGACCATGGTATATTACTTCACCATCTCCAGCATGTATTTGGCATTCACGATACAGCCTTACTATGGTTCAAGTCCTACTTGGTCAACAGGACACAAATTGTGTCCGCAAATGGAAAACATTCCAGCCCAGTTCATCTATGTTGTGGTGTTCCACAGGGGTCTGTTCTTGGACCTATTCTCTTCATTCTGTACACTCAGCCACTCTCAAGTGTCATAGATCATCATCCAGTGTCTCACCAATTGTATGCTGATGACACACAAATATACAAATCTAGCCATCCAGTTGAGTTGAAGCTACCACCCAAGGTGTAGAGAGGTGTATTTCCGATCTGAAATCATGGATGACATATAACAAGCTGCAGAGGAATGATGACAAAACTGAAGCCATTCTGATTGCAACACAAAGACTTTCTCATTCACATCCTTTACCTCAGACAATAAATATCAGCAACACCAACATTAAATTCACACAGTCAGGACGAAACCTAGGTGTTACTCTCGACAGTACTCTCTCATTGCACAAACATGTCATGAACATATGCAAGGCTGCATATCTTGAGCTGAGACGCATCAACTGCATTCGCAAGTATCTTTCAGTTGATGCTACTAAAACACTTGTGTGTTCCTTAGTACTTTCAAGACTTGACTATTGTAACTCAATTCTGTCTGGTTCGTCTCGATATCTACTCCAGAAACTTCAAAAAGTTCAAAACACAGCTTCTCGGCTCATCCTTAGAGTACCACGATCAGAGCACACCTCCCCCTGCTCTGTACCCTACACTAGCTATCCATACGATCCAGAATTAAACACAAAATTTGTTCTCTGTACTACGTTTCACTGACGGGCTCTAGTCCAACATACCTATCTGACCTCACCCATGTGTACACACCAGCAAGATACTTATGCTCCTCTTCTAACACTCGTATTCTCATTATTCTCACTATGAAAATGAAATCATATAAACAACGTTCTTTTGCATACCAGGGCCCAGCAACGTGGAACGAATTGCCCACTGAACTTAGACACAAAGACACAGTGATCTCATTCAAGAGCACTCTTAAAACTCACCTATTTCAACTGCAAGAACAGACTTAAAGACCTAATAATGTTTCCTTACCTTAAATATTTACTGCATGTTTTCTGTTTTCTAATTTCGTGGTATTTGTTTTAATATTTGTAATAATATCATTATATATGTTTTTAAGTGTTGTCAAATGTTGTAAAGCGCTTAGAGCATCTACAGTTTAAGCGTTATACAAAGTCCTCATTATTATTATTATCATTATTATTATTATTATTATTATTATTATTATTATTATTATTATTATTATTATTATTATTATTATTATCATCATCATCATCATGATTATTGTTATTATTATTATTATTATTATTATTATTATTATTATTATTATTATTATTATCATCATTATTATTATTATTATTATTATTATTATTATTATTATTATTGTTGTTGTTGTTAAAATACATGTAGGTCTGTATACCTGTTTGACCTGGATTTGTACACATGCAAGCGGTGCGTGATTTATACCGAGGTCACCTATACTGGATAAGCAGGCAACCTACATGTGCGATCAGTTATACTGAATAAAATCACAATTATTGTAAACTGTAGCATGGATTTATTTCAATTTCCAGACACACTTCATACAATATACTGCATAAAATATCTGCATTTCATAAACGCACATACATTTTCTGCACAAGATGTCATTCGCGAGGTTAAAAAATACATGTAGGTCTGTATATACAACTATGTTACCTGTCTTACAGGTATGAGCTAAAAATAACTTACCCGGAATTTTTACGCAGTTGAGAAACAGTAAAAAACAAAATCGCTCGCAGCATATAATATTACGCATTTGCAAGCGGGGCAACTGCTTAATTACTCTAGCGGAGAAATCGTTGCTTGACGAAGTTATCTCCCTTCGTCATCTAATATAATAGGCACATAGCAGAATGTTATTTTCTGGTTACATTTTCTTGAATACGCCGATTTGGTTATACTATTTGCGACACGTTGTACTGAAGGCATGCAAATATCAAAATATTTACCAGCTGCATTCATTGATTGAAATATTATTTCTTCGCCAGTCTCCATGTTCACGGATTTAACAAGTTTCGGAAACTTACTATATTTCCCAGTACCACCTCATGCAGAATTCTGACTCTGTGTAATAGCTTTTAAGTTACATAAAGAATTTTCAATTTTATTGCCATTGATGCAATCGATCACGAGTCCATCATTGATCAGTCCATGAAAACATTCATTTACGAATCCATGAGATAAATGCTTTTTCCCCCAGCACGAAATCTGAGATAACCGGTATTTTCAACATTACCGACTGTCATGAGCCACTTGCATTTATTCTTTGCTTCAATCATATATATATATATATATATAT